>JANDJZ010000456.1:0-11335 GCA_027943245.1 Acanthamoeba sp. SK_2022b
CTCGTACGTCGCTCGTCGATCATCTTATATAGCCTTTCTCTTCTTCTTCTTCTGGGGCGCGAGGTCAGGCGACCTACTCTTGGCCCTCCTTCTTCTTCTTCTTTTTCTTCTTCTTCTCGGTCGAGCCTTCGCCGTCGCTGCCCTCGTCCTTGGTGGGCGAGGCGCCGCCAGCAGCCGCTGCCTTGGCGGCCTTCTTCTTCTTGGCGGCCTTCTTCTCGGCCTTGGCCTCGTCCTTCTTCTTCTTGCGCTCCTTGGCCCGCCTCTTGATCTCCCGCTTCTTCTCCTTGATGTCTGAGTAGAGCTTGTTGCGGTAGTCGGCAATCGAGAACTTCTTGTTGTCGTCGATCGGGATCGTCACGGCCTCGGTCAACACTGGCTCGTCGTCAGGATCCCTATTGTGTTTTTAACATTAAAAATGATTTTTAAAAAAAGCTTTGTATTATTCTTTCTATATTTACAGACACACGAATTGAGGGTGTAAGTACCTGAATTGGGCAACAAAGGGATGGGCGATGGCCTCCTCAGCGCTGAGGCGCTTGTTGGGGTTGAAATGGAGCAGCTTCTTCAACAGATCGAGCGCCTCATCGCTGGCGTGGGGGTACAGCTCTTGCAGAGACCTGCACGGTTTTTTGGTTACAACGCAACGCATTTACCGCCAATCCAGAAGTGGAGTGACTGGAAAAGACTTGCCTGGGTTTGGAGTGGGTAAGGGACTCCAGCATGGTGGCCGCGTAGGGCGAGCGGATGGCCGCAATGTCCTCGGCGGAGGGAGGGCCCGTGAGCTCGATGATGCGGACCAGCTGTGGCGTTGCACACGATGCGGTTGCAGGTGAGCGTTGCATTGCAGAGCTATGGAAGGAATTGTTGGGCTTCTTACCTGGTTCATTGTGCTCGTGCCAGGGAACATGGGCTTGCCGCCCAACAGCTCTCCCAGAATACAACCAACAGACCACATATCCACTCCCTTGGTGTACCTGAGGAGTGTTGCATGACCATGTAACTAATGAGCGACGCAATTGCAAAGCGCAGTGGGAGGGAGATGAGATGTGCGACGTACGTTCCGGAGGCGAGGAGGATCTCCGGTGCGCGGTACCACCGGGTGGCGACGTAGTCGGTGAGGGTCTCGCCCTCCTCGCCACAGAAGGCGATCGAGCGCGCCAATCCGAAGTCGGCCACCTTCACCAGACACTCGCTGTTCAACAAAATGTTGGACGGCTGGTACAATGGAAGAGACAGTATGTCGGTGAGTTTACGTTGTTTGCGATGGGGTGTGTGTGGTATGCGCACTTTCATGTCCCTGTGGAGGACGGCGCCGGTGTGCATGTACTTAAGGGCCTTCAGCAGTTGGTAGAGGATGTACTGCTTGTGGACCTCCTCCAGGATATTGGCTCGGATAACCGCGTGGAGATCGGTTTCTGGACATGGGTGAGTGACAGCTTCAGATTTCAAGAAGCGCCAGGCGTATGACCTACAGAAAGAGGGGGGGGGAGGATACCCATGTGTTCGAAGACCAGATAGATGTCGCAATCGTTGTCGGCCTTGATCACCTTTTGAAGCTTGATGATGTTCTCATGGTCGTGGAGTGCCTGCAGGAACATGATCTCCCTGGGCGTATCCCATCCATGTCAGCGTATGAAGTAACTCAACGTAGGTTTCGGTCCAGTTTTGCCTCTCGGGGGGGGGGTGTTGATATGTATCCCATAAGAAAGATGGGCTACCTGAACGTTCGCTGGGCATCGGTGGTGTTCTGGAAAGCACCGAAGATCTTCTTGAGGGCCACTTCGTTCTTGGTCTTCTTGTCGGTCGCCTTCCACACGATACCGTACGCCTGTACGGGTAGAAGTATCGCTCAGTCGATGAACGTATAAGGAGATCGCAGTTGATCGTGGGTTACAAGGGAGCCCAGCTGTGGGTGGCGGGGATTTGATTGACAAGGCACACGTACTCCCTTTCCGAGCTTGGCGGCGATGTCGTATCGCCGCAGGACATGCTTGTCGATCTCATCGCTCGCAGCCGGGGTCGACATGACGAGGTGAAGATCGCAAAGAAGAAATGGCTACCCTCTTCTAGTAGCTGGAGTACTTTACACTCGAAGATGGCAGTCAGAGAAGAGGCTAAGGAGAGGGAGAGCGTTGTTGGCCGTTTTGGTAGGTGACGGTGTCGTTGTCGTTAATCCATACGTGGTTGTCGGCAGCGTGGTTCCCAGGAAGCCTCGAATACCACCGTACAAGGCAACCACGTCAGCTGACCTCTATCTCAATTTCTAAAAGGAAAAGCAACTATTTTGTATCTTTTTATGAAAATAAAATAAATGAACGAGGCCTGCTCCAGCGACGCCAGCGGGCTGGTGACCTACGACGAGCTGCAGCAGCGGCAGCCACCGGGATCGGCATGGGGGCTGTGGGCGCATGCAGGCGAAGAGTTCGATGATGTTGGCACGCTCCACCTGGCAGCTCAACCCCTTCGTCTTTGTCGTGCCGCCCGTCTTGTATCCTCCGGTACAATCACAACTTGTTTTCGAAAACAACAACATTTAATATAACTTCATTTAATTAAAAGTTTTTTAATTACCATTCCTCCACAGGCAAAGTGTTTTCTCTCAACTGGCGTCTGGAGCTGCCGGATCCGCCGCTGTTCGGTCGAGCTCGCATTCAACACACAATCGTTCCATGTGCGTGCACACGCCGCGTGAACAAGTGTTGTGGTTATGACCTTCTTGTTGATCGTTTTGTTCACTCAAAGCGGCACGTAGCGGAGGTCACAACGATCAGATTGACGGGTTCAATCCGCAAGCATCGACGCAGTGGGACGGGCTCTCCCACTTCCCGCACCAAACTCACGGCTTCTACAACGGCGTGCCCAAGCAACACATCACCGGCACTTCCTCTCCCCGGCAACCCACGCTTGAATGCGCGCAACGAACTTACGGTCGGAGTGGCAGGCGAGGAGGGCACGAGGCTGGGCGTCGAGCAGTGGGCGCGGCGGGGGATAGCCGGCCGGTTGGTGCTGATCGACTTTGAGCGGTGGATGGGCGAGAGGGAGCGGCAGCAGGGCGTGCCGCCTCACGAACGCTATCGCCCCGACGCCCCCTACGCCATCACCGCCGAGCTGGCACGCCCCCATGTCCACTCGCACGCGCGCACAAACGCACGCACTCAAACCATCGACGCAGGTGAAGGAGGTGGCGAAGGCACAGGGCGTATCGTTTGAGGTGGGCGACTTCCTCCTTATCCGAACTGGCTGGATTCGCTGGTACATGCACGTTTGTGTGAGATACATAAAACAAATAGAAAAATCAAAAGAAATCAAACAACAGGTACACGGGCCTGAGCCGGACCGAGCGTGAGGAATTGGCCAATAGAGATCCCGTGCACGGTTACGCGTGGGCCGGCATGGCGCAGGGCGAAGACTCGCTTCGGTACCCGACTCCTTCTTCAGATTGCTGATCTCCCTATTGTTCACACACGGTTTGGGTCAGCTTCCTGTGGGACCAACACTTTGCCGCCGTCGCCTCGGATTGCCCATCGTTTGAAAGGTACCTCTTGATATTGTTAAAACAGTAATTTAATCTCGTTGTGTCTGCCGCCAATGGCATGTGGGCTCATGGACCTGGGTGGCGGAACTCAGGTGGCCGTCACCTTCGGGGAGCTACACCGACCTGCTGCATGGCGCCCTGTTGGGCCTGTGGGGCATGCCCATCGGCGAGTTGTGGGACTGCGAGGTAAAACGACGTTTTGAGCTGAATGCGTGTATCATCAACATTGTCTGAAAGAGATGAGCT
This sequence comes from Acanthamoeba sp. SK_2022b, assembly GCA_027943245.1. Classification (NCBI taxonomy): domain Eukaryota; phylum Discosea; order Longamoebia; family Acanthamoebidae; genus Acanthamoeba; species Acanthamoeba sp. SK_2022b. The sequence continues at coordinate 3,782 of JANDJZ010000456.1, forward strand.
CATCTCCACATTGGCAGGCCTTGGCGGAGGACTGTGCGAGCGACGGGCGGTACGAATGCTTCTTCACGTCCGCGCCACTCAACCTGCGCGGTGGGGTGGCCTCGCCTGCCAACGCCCTGGCCCTCCAGTAGACCAGTTACTTGGAGGAATGCAGGGAATGTGTCTGTGCCTGGGATATCGCCTGGATCCGCCAATCATTTATTTTCATCGATTTCTTTCCTTCTGGCGTGCGAAAACACACAAGTCACAACTCTTCCTCCTTGCGCACCTTTCTGCTTCTCGCGTGCCCCACAAGCAACAATGGGCGCCGCTGCCAGCGCAAGCACACCACCCACGCCTTTCTATAGGTGGCGTGCCTCCCCTTTCACTCCCCATGCTGTTTTTTAACTAAAATATGCTCTCTATATTTTTATCTTCTTTTTTGTTCTGTGGTGTTTCAGGGACCCCACGGCCGTGCTGTCTGAGCCGCCGCTCGACCCGCAGCTAGACGAGGCAGGAGAGCCCAAGACAGACCTTGACCGCCGCGGCCAACTCGTGGCGCGCCTCGCCTCCATCCTCTACCTCGGTACACCACGAGCTCGCCCTTCTTGCAAGCTGACCTGTTGTTGTTGTTGTTGTTGTTGTTGTTGTTGTTGTTGTTGTTGTTGTTGTTGTTGTTGTTGTTGTTAGTGTTGTTGTTGCTCGCTGTGGTTGGCTCACCCGCATGCCAGAGAAACTGAAGCAGGACAACCGACGCACCGAGGACGACGACAAAGAACAGGACGAAGGCCACGCAGGAGCCCAAGGCAAGCACGCGCGCGGCGCCGAGTCGGACAAGAGCGAGGCCGAGCGCGAGCGGCGCCGGCGTCTGAAGGCCCTCCTCATGCACGTCATCGACGACGACTGCGAAGACGACGTGCGTGAGCTCACACGTTACGTGAGTGTGCAGCACGTGTGCGTGCTTACACGTGTGTGCGCTTTGTGTGTTGCGGTGTGTGCGCGTGTTGTGTGGTCGTGTCTCGCCGCTGCACAGGACAACCCGGGGCTGCGCGGGCCCAAGGGCGTGGCGTTCTCGGCCGACGCCAAGCGCCTCCTCCAGACTTTCTTTCTGGAGGTATTTATTATTTATTTTTTTATACATATATATATTTGCAAGCTGGCGCGCAATTTTACGTTTTATGATTTTTTTAAATACAAATAATGATTTATTTTTTGAATTTGCAGGCCGCGGGCATTCTCACGGAGCAGGCGGAGGGTCTGGCTATTGAGGCCTGGCAGTCGCGACATCCCGAACGACATAGCCATCGCCACCACCAACATGAACACAAGCAGCGCCATCATGACGATCGTCATCGCCAACACCAAGAGCAGCACAACCACAACGACGGCCAAGATGATTTGTATAAGAACCCTTCGCCCGACGCCAGCAGCGACACGACGAGCGGCCGGCTCGTGACGGAGGAGAGGGCCGGCGAGTCGACCGACGAGGAGACGCCGAGGTCGGCGAGCCTGTCGTCGGCGTCGTCGCCCATCGCAGTGTCGTCGCCGTCGCCGCTGTCAAAGTCGCCGTCGTCCTCCTTCTTCTGCTCCTCCCTCTCGTCGGTCTCGTCCTTTTCCTCCTCCGACTCCTTCACCACCTCCCCATTGCCCCCGCTCCTCTCCCTCTCTTCCTCCTTCGTGACCGTCTCGCCGTCTTCTTCTTTGTCGTCATCCTCGTCGTCATCGTCATCTTCATCTTCATCGTCGTCACCCGTATCATTTTCTTCATCGTCAACATTCGAGTCGCGTGCCTTGCATTCCTCAGCGCCGGCCGACACCCGGCGCGCGCGCGTGGCCAGGAATGCATTCCAACGCTCGGCGTGGGCCACTCCCGACCAACCGTCGGTCTCATGGCATCACGTGCGTGAACTGGGGCGACCCCTCTCCTGGAATTCATCGTCGTCAACCCGAAATCCTGGCTAACGCGTGTCCTGTGTGTGGCGTGTCGACATTTAATCAGGTGGTCAAGGCCGTGGAGCTGCTCCTGCAGCTGCCCCTCGCCGGCGACGGCGACGGCGAAGACGCTGGGGCGCCCCCCGCCCCGCCGCACTTCGAGACCAACGGCGGCAGCGACGACGGCGGTGTCGACAACGGAGGCGGAGTCCTGGCCGCCCGCGTACGCCGCGACAGGCGCAGCCTCAGCGCCCTCGCACGCAGTAACCACCTCCCCTCCCCTCCCCCTCAATCTCCGGTTCACTTGCAACCAAACGCGCGCATCATGTCTGACGCACGTGTCCTCCTCCCCGCCCCCAAATGTCGCAGACAACATGGAGGACCCCTTGCTGCGACACTACGCCTTCTTCCGCCTCACCGACCAAAACGGTACGGGGGGCTCCCTCTCCTCACCAAATGATAATAAATATGATGATGATAATAATAATAATAATAATAATAATAATAAATGAAATAACATTTGGCGGCGGGTGATGCAGTGCCGGTCTTCCTGCGTTTGCTGGAGAGCGAGCAGGGGTGGGAGTGGGTGGCGAAGCAGCAGGGCGTGGTCATCCACCGGCGCATCACCGCGCCCACTCCCCGCGGGCGCAACATCCACTGCTTCAAAGGCAACAACGCCCCCTCCCCTCCCCACCTTTGATGTTCGAGCGAATGGCTGGCTCACATGCCCCCCTCAGGCGTGGGCGTGATAAGGGCGCCCCCGCTGGTCGTCAAGGAATACCTCTTCGAACAAAAGGTAATCTCTTTATATTTATAAATAAGGTTAAAAATAATAATGATAAAAGAACAGTTGTTGCATGTGAACGCGGTGGGCTGACGGATTGGGGAGGGGGCTCCAGGACTGGGCGCTGTGGGACTGCTATGCCAAGGACTGCAGGGAGGTGGAACGGCTCGACAGCTGCACCAAGGTCATGCACTTCAGGTCGACCCACCCTGCCCCGCCCTTTCCCTGTCCCTATCACTCTTTCAGTGGCTGACGCATTGGTTGCGTGCAGGTACGAGACGGAGCGGTGCTTCGTGCAGCACAGGCGCGACTTCTGCGCCCTCCTCCACGTCATACGCCGTCCCCGCGGCTCCATCCTTCTCGTACGACGACTTCTCCTCTTCCCAATTCGTTAGAGCTCACGCTTGTTTGATTGTTTTTTTTTTTTATTATTGTTGTTGTTTGTTTTTGTTTTTGTTTTTGTTTTTGTTTTGTGCAGTTTGGGCAGAGCGTGGACCACCCGATGTGCCCGAAGCTAGAGGGCTGGACGCGCGCCATCGCCCTCCACTCGGGCGCACTGATCGAGCCCAAGAAGGTTTGTTTTATGAACGACGCTCTAAGCGACAACTCACCGGCTCGCGTGTGTGTATGTGTGTGGGCAGGACGGAGAGGGCAACCTGGTGTCGAAGGTGACGGTCATCACCCAGATCGACCTGCTGGGCCTCCCCTCGGCCATCGTCAACTACGCGCAGGTCCAGCGGCCCCTCATCATCGCCCAAATCCAACGGTGCATCGACGCCGCCTCCGCCGACCAATAGAGATTTTTTGTCTTTTTCGATCTCTCAATTTGGTTTCATTGCAACACCTGATTCCTTAGCCAGGAAATCGCCGTGAAACATACGCGGCTGCTAGGCCTTGTCCTTGAGCACCAGGAATTTCTTGCCTGAGCCCGGTGGGATTTCGACCATCTTGGCGATGCTCTTGACGATGCGCGTGAGCTCGGGCTTCTTGGTCGGGTCGGCAGCCAGCTCGGCCTTGAAGTAGTTCACCACGCTCACCGTCGTCATCTGCTCCTTGCGCGCCAGCAGCTGCCGCACCGACTCCTCCGACAGCTTCAGCGGCTCCTTGGCCTTCTTCTCGGCCGCCGCCGCCGCGGGCGTCGCGCCGGGCTTGGCGGGGGCGGTCTCGTGCTTGGGCTTCTTGGCGGCGGAGGTGGGGGTGGCCGTGGGCGAGGCGCCCTTCTTCCGCTTGGCGCCGGCCTTGGGCGACGTCGCGGCGGCCTCCTCCTTCTTCGAGCCGCCCTTGCCTCCCGCCTGCTTGCCCTCCTCCTCGTCCTCCCGCTCCTCCTCCGAGCCCTCGTCCTCCGACTCCTGCGCAATGCGCGTGTCGTGTCGTGTCGTGTCGTTGGCACACGCGCGCAGGCGCGAATGAGGGAGAAGGGGTGGGCACCTCGATGTCGTCTCCTTCGAGCTGGGCCAGGCCCTTGATCAACTTCCTCATGTCCTGTTGATAGTTGTGCATGCGTATATATTCAGCACCAAAATATAAAAAATATAAAAACAGTAATAATAAAACAATGACATAATAATAATAAGAAGAAGAAGAATAAGAATAATAATAATGACATGGGGCGCACCTGCTTGCCGGTGTCTTTGGTCTTTCGCTCCTTCTTCTTCTCCTCTTCCTGCGGCTGTACAGCACCAACCATGAAATGGCCATCAGCAATAAAACATATTAAAAATTAAAAATAATAATAATAATAATAATTAAAAGCACGACACGTGGGGAGGAGGGTGAGCACCTCGTCGATCGCGCCGCCCTCGTCGTCGTCCCACGTCTCTTCGAAATCGATGTCCTCCTTCTCGTCGCCGACGTCCTCGTCCTTCTCCTTCTTTGCGCCCTTCCCGCCCTTCTGCCCCTTTTCTTCTTCGTCGCTATCCGCACTGCGTTCACCATCGCGCCACGCACGCAGCGACGCACAACGCGACACGCGCGACGATCAGCGATCCCAATCCATTCGGAGGTGCGCACGCGCGAGTGAGGTGGGGGAGCCGGCGAAGGTACTTGGACTCGCCAAAGACGGTGAATCGACTCTCGTCGACAAAGTCGCCGTCCTCCTTGTCCTCCGACTTGCCGCCTCCCTTCCGCCCAGCCGACGCCCAGCGACTCCCGCCGTACTGCTTCTCCATCTGCTTCATCTGTTTTTTTTTTTTTTTTGTTTTGTTTTGTTTTTGTTTGTTTTTTGTTTTTTTTGCGCGTAGAGAGTCAGAGACAAGAGGGCTAGAGAAATGGGGAGGGAAGCCACGAACGTGTTCTTCGGCCTCTTCGGCGCCCATGGGCACGAAGGGACGCTTTGCCCGGAAGTGGTACCAGTCGCCCGCGGGCACCACCTTGAACTCGTTCCCCTACACCAAAAAGAATTAAAAACTAAATAAAAATTGAAAAGAAAAAATGTTGATGGACGCGCGTACGCTTTGGATGAGAAGGAAGGTGTTGGAGCTCTCTCCTGCCTTGTTGATGCGACCGACGTAGGTGTGGGCATCGCCCGTGTCGTCGAGATGCAGGGGAATGTTCTTCACATTGCGAGGATACATTGGACGCGTGAAAGGGCGGCGTGAGGCTGGGCCTGCTGATGGCTTGGGTGGCGGGGGTGCAGGCTCCCCTTCTCCGGGCGGCTTGATCTCATCCGCTCTATAGGTGCGGAGTGGCTTGTTCCATGCGTTGAGATCGACAGGCACGTTGAATCGTGCCACGTTCCATTTCTCGCTCGAGGCCATGCGAAGCACGAATTCCTTCATGGGCGGCTGCTGCGTAGCGGCTGCAGGAGAAGGAGCATGTCCTGCGGAGGCATGCTGACGCGGAACACCTGGCGGGGCGGGTCCACCTGCCCCTTGCATTTGTTGCGGCCTGTTTATCATCTCCCCCTCCAAGATTTGCTTTTCAGGTTGTTCTAATTTTCATTTCTTTTAAAGAAAAGAAATGAAAAGCGGGAATGCATGGCATGCACTACAAAATTGTAGTGTTGGTGGTCAGTATTCGTTGTCTTGTTGGGCTTCTACCGTTAGGATCTGCTCCTGCTGCTGCAAACCTTAGCAGCATCAGCTCCCAGTCGCATACAGTTGCATCGAGTGCTTTCTTAAGTGCCGGTACCGCTTCCCCGCACTTTCGCATTTCCTCCTCATTCCTTATTCCCAAGTGCTCTTGCGTTCCTCCCCGTCGATCGCTGCGCAGCTGCACTGGATCTGCACGATTTATTGCTCCTACACGAATTGCAAATTTCAAACCACAAATTTATGTTTGCTGGAGCCTTCCACGGACCGGGCCCACGCGTGGGCCTCCTCTTGTACAGTGGCCTCGCCCGTTCCAATCAACGGAACCGCTGTGGCCACGAAACGTGGTTGAAAAGCGCGGTCCAAACCAAGGAAACAGTTACACCCGCCGAAGCTTCGTTGTGCCCACACCCACACCATTTGTTTTTTTCTTTTTATTCATAATCACAACAAAGCTATTTTGCGCACGAGCTCACCCTCTCTGGTCACCCAAAGGCCCAGCTTGGGTAGGCACCGCCTCGCCTTCCTGCACCAATCGATCTTGCTTGCGTGATCGTGCTGGCGCTTTAAAGCACCCTTTATTATTATTATTACTACTACTACTCAATTTCGAACAGTAGCAAATGCCATCTGATGAAGCGAGCAAGCACCTCGCGCAGTAAATTAAATCACAAACGGGCACTGGCCACACTCTGATCTCTGACGTCACTGCGTGCATCGAGGTCACCCGCCCTCCGTCTCATCCTTTGCTCACCCCAACCCCCCCTACGTGTCGTGTCGCGTCGTGTCGTGTTCTACTTGGACCCGCAGCAGCAACAGTTACAGGCAGCAGCAACAACAACACTCCATAGCCATGCAACAGCAGCCACCGTCGCGTCGATATTCCATGGACCGTTTCGCGAGCGAGCTCGACCTCACCGACACCCGCCCGGTGCTGTTCGACGTCGGGTGGGAGGTGGCCAAGAAGGTGGGCGGCATCTACACCGTGCTCAAGTCCAAGTCGCCCGTCACCGTCGAGGAGTTTGGCGGCCGCTACGCGCTCGTCGGGCCCTACAACCAGGCCACCGCCGCCACCGAGATGGAGGAGATGGAGCCCGGCCCGCTCTTCGGGCCCGTCATCACCCGCCTCCGCGACCGCTACGGCATCATCGTCCACTTTGGCAAGTGGCTCGTCGACGGCTACCCCAAGGGTATCGCCATCTCTCCCCTCCCCCACGTGTGCTGTTGTGTGTGTGTGTGTGTGTGTGTGTGTGTGTGTGTGTGTGTGTGATGTGTGTGTGATGTGTGCAAGGCTGACGCGCGTTGGTGCAGTGCTGCTGATCGACGTGAACAGCTCGATGCACGAGCTGGACAAGTGGAGGGGCGAGCTCATGGGCGGCTGGGACGTGCCCGGCGACTTTGAGTGCAACGACGGCATCGTGTTTGGCTACCAGGTCCGCCGCGCGCGCTCTCTCTCTCTCTCTCTCTCGTTGCGTTGCCATTGCCATGTCCTGCCTGGCCCTACTAACCCTCTCTCTCTCTCTCTCTCTCTCGCGTTCGACGTCGTGTGTGGTGATGTGTCCAGACCGCGCTGCTGATCCGCGAGTTCACTCAGATCTACCGCGACATTCGCCTCATCGCCCACTTCCACGAGTGGCAGGCGGCCGTGGGCCTCATCGTCGCGCGCATCTGGAACGTCAAGTTCGCCAGCATCTTCACCACCCACGCCACCCTCCTCGGCAGGTAACGTATTTACACATTGCCATCTCCCCCACCCCACTCACCCCTGACCGTTGTCCCCTCTCCCTCTCCCTCTCCCTCTCCCTCTCCCTCTCCCTCTCCCTCTCCCTC
>JANDJZ010000457.1:0-38170 GCA_027943245.1 Acanthamoeba sp. SK_2022b
GCGTTGCCTGCAGGCACATAGAACTCGCGGCGGTGCGTTGCCTGCAGGCACATAGAACTCGCGGCGGTAGGGCTGAGCTGGTCACCAGGGGCTGCCTGGCGTGAGTGGGTCCCACGCATCGAGACCACCCGAGGCCTCGGCGTCGAAGGCATCCACGCTGAGCTGGCCGTACAGGGCGAATGCGCTGGGTCGGGCGCGAACGAGGAGCGAAGCCTCGGACGTTGATCAATGCGGAGTGGGTTCGAGTGCTCCGCCGCCCTACCGCACTGGCGCACTGGCGCGATGAGGGGTGAGCATCGTTTGGATGGCTCAAATCGAGCCTGAGTGACGCGCTCCCGGGGACTTCGCGGCCACCATGCTGCTCCCTACAGGGAGGCTTATTCAAAACACCGAGGGCGCTGAGCGCTCCGTAGAAAGGCTCGCCCTCGCACAAGGACAGCTGTCGCCCAGGAGCGGGCGCCTGCTAGGTTTGCGAGCTATCCGCTCTGTTATCGTAGAACTTCTGATGCTTATCTACAGATAACGGTATACACAACATGCCCGATACGATCACCTTACTGGGGAAACGCGGCGAGTACGCAATTGGGAGCCAGCTTTTACGCCCGTTAAAAGACGGGTCTCACCCGATATTTGATCCGTGCCACCTTGGGGAAAAGGCGGAGTTACTCGACTTCGTAGTGCGGCTTCAAGAAGACGGACATCCTTTTGGTCCCTATTTTTTCTTGCAGGTTAAAGCGACCGGCAACAAACCTGAAGGAGGTTCCATACGCGCGGATTTCTCTCAAGAGGAAGTCACACGAGCCCAAGCAATGAAAGCTCCTGTCTATGTCGCGGCGGTAGATGCATCCGAATGCAATCAGGAGAAGATCTACATCCAACCGATTTACAACGGAAGGAAAAAAGGGATATCTCGAATAAAAACGTCGAAGCCTCTTGCTGATGTGAATGTGCTTCTGGCACTCTACGAAGAGGTAAAGGCACATTTTGAGTGCTCAACGGCGACGTTCAATGCCCCTTCGGGCCATCAGGAAGAGATCGGTGATGAGGAGCAAGGCAATGGATGAGCGTAGTGCAGATCGATTCGCGACGTCTCTTGTTGCGCTTAGCTTGATCAGAGCTGGCTTTGAGGTCAGAGAGTCCGTGCGGTTTGGATCGAAAGTAATTGATATTCTTGCCAACCGGTTCGAAGACGACGGAAGTGAAACTATATTTGGAGTCGAATGCAAGTGGGTACGATTTCTCAACAACCTGCACAGAGAGAACTACTTCGCCCAAGCAAGCGCTTTAGCACTAAATAGCTTTCCCATCGAAGTCGCCGTCGTTATCGGTGACGGTGCCCAGATTCGCGTGACACCCGCCCTCCAAAAGCACATGGTTTTCGATGCCTCCGAGATGACTGTTGAACCCTTATAGGCGGAAGATATGCGAAGGCTTTTATCGCTGAGCGGCTGACTCTCAGTAGGTCAGAGCGCATTGCCGAACGTCCGCTCAGGGTCGATTGCTGGCCGACACGAACGACCACTGATAGGTCGCTCATTTTTGTCGCGCTGCCCCATCAAGTCTGCCCTCCGGCGACAGACCACACCCAGCCCAAAGCCGACGTGCTTGGCAGGTGGTCCCCGATCCAACGGCATCACGGCTCACGCCTCCCTATGTTCCAGCGAGTATTTTTATGGCACTGTCGACTGACTGCCGCTTCCTCCAGAATTCCCTCCAGGGATCTTCCTGCTGAAAACTCAAATACTCCCGCGCCGTCGCAATTGTCCACTGCGCGCCGCCCTTGAGCTCCTTGAGCTGCTCCCAACCCACCGGCATCGAAACCCCCAACCCGGGCCGCGAGCGCGCTGAGAAGGCGCACGCGGTGGTCTGCCCATGGCCGTTGCGAAGGTAGTCGATGAAGATTCTCCCGACGCGGTTTTTGCCGCCCATCACAGAAACGAACCGGCTTGGGATCACCCGCGCCATGTGCTTCACCACGGATTGCGAGAACGCTTTCACCTCGGTGTAGTCGCGCTTGGGCGTGATCGGCACCACTATGTGCAGTCCCTTTCCACCGCTGGTCTTGAGCCAGCACTCCAGGCCCAGCTCGGCGAGCATCACGCGGGTGAGCTGCGCGGCCTCCTGAAGCATCGGCCAGGTGACACCCTCTCCAGGATCAAGGTCCAGCACGAACCGGTCCGGCTGGTCGATGCGGGCGACCTTGGAGTTCCACGTGTGGAACTCAACCACGTTCATCTGCGCTGCCGCAATCAGCGCGTTTGCGGAGTTCACAGCCAACAGCGCCTCGTGACCGGGCCACAGGGCGGGGTCCAGTTCCTTGAGCCCCGGCATCTTGCTTTCTGGGTGCTTCTGAAAAAACAACTGCCCCGTAATCCCGTTTGGCGCTCGGACCAGCGATGCTGGCCGATCCTTGAGATGGGGCAGCATCCACTCGGCAACGCTTTCGTAGTAGCGCACAAGATCAATCTTGCGCAATCCCGTGGTGGGGTCAATCACCCGGTCGGGATGAGTGATCTTGACCTTGGAGATCGTCTGCGCTGCCTTGGACTCTGTCGCAACGGGGGCAAGCGCTGAGGCGGCTGGGTTCTTCACGCGCTCGCGGATGATCATCTTCGCCGGCTTGTCCGTGCGGATACCTCGGAACACCGCGTGCCGAATGCGTTTGTCGGGGGTCCATTCCCCAAACGCCACCTCTACCACCAGGGAGGGACGGACCCACCGCTCAGCACCGACCTTGCGCTTGGACCACCGGCCCGGCTTGAACTCGGCTGCGTCCAGAGGCGGGTCCGGAACTTCGAGCTTCACCAATCGGGCATGCAGTTCGGCCCCCGTCGAGGAACCCCATCCCGTGCCGACGGATCCGGCCGCCACAAGCTTCCCCTCCTCGTGATAACCCAGCAGCAGACTACCGACCTCTTTGGCAGCGCCAGTGCGGTCGGTGAAGCCCAGAACCACGAACTCCTGCCTGTGCTGGCACTTGAGCTTCATCCAGCTGTCGGTCCTCCCGGATTCATACGTTGCATCCGCCCGCTTGATCATCAGGCCCTCTAGCCCCATGTCGCAGGCGGCGCCCAAAAGCTGGGAGGGCGCGACCTCGAAAGCCTGGCTAAACCGGACGGTGCTGCTCTCGCGTTTGTCGAACAGCTCCTGGAGCAGCTGCCGCCGCGCTACCAGCGGTACGCTGCGAAGGTCCTGATCGCCCAGGTAGGGCACATCGAACACGAACATCACGATTTCCCGCGTGCGAGCGTTGTCAATCGCGTTCTGAAGGCGGTTGAAATCCGGGATACCGGCGTCATTCAGCACCACGATTTCCCCATCCAGCCAAGCGCGGGTCAGGCCAAGCTCCGCGATGCAATCGGCCACCTGCTGCAGCTTCTCTGTCCAGTCATTACCGTTGCGCGTATAGAGGCGAACCTCGTCTCCTTCCACGCGCGCAAGAATGCGATAGCCGTCGAACTTGGTCTCGATGATCCAGTCGCCATCAGGGACCGACGACACCAGCGTGGCGAGTTGCGGCTCCAGCTTGGCAGGAAGGCGGGACTTTTTGGCGTTCGCCAGCGGTTGAAATGTGGCGCCAAGTGCGGATCCCGTCGTGCCAACGACCGGCTCACGTTCCTCCGCGAGTCCCAGCGGCGTCTCGACCACGCTGTCGGGCAGCGCGGCGATGACGTCGTACTCTGTGCTCGGCCGTGCCCAGGCGTCGCCGCGTTTCTTGAACAGCATCCACTGATCCTGCTTTTTCTCGCCAGGCTTCGAGATGCGCACAAGTTCCCAAAGACCCGCAAGCTTTTGGCCGTGGAGGTGGAACATGATTTTGCCCTTGGCCAGCCCGTCGCGAGGATCGCCCACGGGCTCCCACGTTCCGCGGTCCCAGATGAGGACCTTGCCGGCGCCGTACTCGCCTTTCGGAATGGTCCCCTCGAAGGTGTTGTAGTCGGTGGGGTGGTCCTCGACATGAATGGCCATGGACTTGACCTTGGGGTCGAACGATGGACCTTTTGGTACCGCCCAGCTCACCATGACGCCGTCCATCTCCAGCCGGAAGTCGTAGTGCAGACGGGACGCCCAGTGTTTCTGGATCACAAACTGCAATGGCTCCGCCGCGCCCTTTGCGCGACGAGGGAGCTTCGCAGCAGCGCCGGGGGGTTCGGAAGTCTTCGTGAAATCGCGCTTGGCCTTGTACTGTGCGAGCGGTTCGGGAGTGGATGGGGGTTTGGCTTTCGCCGTCCTCTCGGCCTTCTTCGTGGCAAGCGATTTCTTGACAGCTATGGTCGGTTTGCGCACCGCTCGTGCTTTTTCGACAGTGAGCTCCGCCCACACCGGGGCATGGTCGCTCGGACTCTCCTTGCCGCGCTCCTCGCGTTCCACTCCCGCGTCCAGCAGCTTCAGCGAGTGTCCAACGAGAATGTGGTCGATGCGCAGCCCGGCGTCGCGTTCCCACCGCTTGCGCCGGTAATCCCAGAACGTGAAGGGCACCTTGCGATGGACCTTGCCGATGGCATCCGTCCAACCTTGCGCCAGGATGCTGGCAAAGGCGGCACGCGCCTCCGGCTGCAACAGCGCGTCATCGCGCCAAGTATCGGGTTTGTAGATATCTGCGTCCGTGGGCACAACGTTCCAGTCACCCAACAGCACCACAGGGTGCCCGGAATGCCAGAGCTCCTCGGTCCGGCGCCGTAGGCGCTCGAACCAGCGAAGCTTGTAGTCAAACTTGGGGCCCGGCTGGGGATTGCCGTTGGGCAAATACAGGCAGGCAAACAAGATCCCCGTGATGGCCGCCTCCAGGTAGCGCGCCTCCTTGTCTGTCGAGTCACCAGGCAACGCCGTGACGATGGGCAGAGGGTCCGCATTGCGGCTCAGTATGGCAACGCCGTTCCAGGTGCGCTGCCCCACCACCAAGCTGCTGTACCCGGCCTCCTGCAGCGCGGCGGTCGGAAAATCAGCCGTCGGGCATTTGATTTCCTGCAGCGCGACCACATCGGGCTGGGTGCGTTGCAGCCAGTCCACCAGCAGCGCTAAACGCTTGTTGACGTTGTTGACGTTCCACGTCGCGACGCGCACAGGCTCACCGGATGCCCTTCAGGTGTTCCTCGACAGCGGCAGCATCGTTGCCCACGGCGCGGACAGCGGCTTCGAGTTGCTCCGGCGTCACGTTGAACTTCTTCGCCCAGTCGCGAACCTCGTACTCTTGGGAGAGGCTGATGCGTTTGCGGTCCTGGCCGCCGGATTGGGATTTGTCGTCGGGCATGTTGGCTCCAGAGGTGGAAACTGTAGATCAAGCGGCTTTGCGTTCAGTACCGGACTTTCGCGCGGCAGACTTGGCCGGTGTCTTCTTGGCGGAGGCCTTGCTCGCCTGCTTGGCCGGGGCTTTGGTAGCTGACTTGTCGCTGGGCTTTCCGCCGCCTTTGAGGCTGCGCTGCAGCAACGCGGTGAGATCGATGACATCGGCGGACTGAGGTGCTTCCTCCTCAGGTTCGAGCACCGTCTTTCCTTCCCCTGCCTTGGCTTTCTTCTCGACGAGTTTCATGACCTGAATGCGGAACTCATCCTTGAAGTCGGCGGGGTTCCACTTTCCGGACATTTCTTCGACCAACTGGGTGGCCATCTTGAGTTCGGCTGCGCTCACAGACTTGCGGCCCTCCGCAGGGAGATCGAGGCTGTCCAGCGTTTTGACTTCGTCGCCCCAGCGCAGCAAAGACAGCACCAGCGCTGGTCCGGAAGGTACGAGTGCCGCAAGGTGCTGCTTTGTCGCAATCACCACTTTGGCCAAGCCGATTTTTCCGGTGGAGATCAATGCTTCCCTCAGGAGGGTATAGACCTTGTCACTCTTGTTGATCGGCGCGACGTAGTAGGGGCGCTCTAAGAAGACAAACGGCAGTTCGTTGGCTTCGATGAACCGCTCGATGGAGATGGTTTGTGTGGTCTTGGGAAAGACTGCTTCTATCTCTTCGGGGCTGATGATCACGTACTTGTCATCTTCGTACTCGACGCCCTTGACGATGTTCTCTTTGGTGATTTCGCGGCCGGTGCGCTTGTTCACGCGCTTGTAGCCCACCGGGTCCATGCTGCGCTTGTCCAGCCAGTCAAAGTCCACGCCTTCCTCTGTCGCCGCTGTGTGGAGGCCAACAGGGATGTGAACCAATCCGAACGTGATGGCACCCTTCCAGAGGGTGCGGCTGCCAGTGGCCATGGAGCTCTCCGCAGTTTGACTGCAGAAAGTTTGCTCGGCTGCCTTGTTGACGGATGTAGGTGTCGCATCCCGGACGATTGCATAGACTCTAAACGCTATCCACTCTTCATGGCCCGAGCCGTTCTAAAGGAGTTGATAGAGTCCTTGCAATCCACCCAGGGAGTGAAGCCATGTTGATAGCCCTGCACAAGAACGCCCGCACCACGCCCGCCGTGCGTGCCGAGATCGCAGCCAGCGATGAACCAGCCAGCATCCTGGCCCAGCGCTTTGGGATCACTGAGCAGACGGTCTACAAGTGGAAGAAGCGCGATGTCTTTGCAGACCGCTCGCACACGGCCCATCGCCTGCAGACGGTGCTCACGCCTGCGCAAGAGACCGTGGTGGTTCACTTGCGCCGTACCTTGCTGCTACCTTTGGATGACCTGCTGGCCGTGACACGGGAGTTCATCTGTCCCCATGTCTCGCGCTCCGGGCTGGACAGGTGCTTGCGCCGCCATGGAGCGGGCAACCTCAACGCCCTCAAGCCCCAGGAGCCTGCGGTAGCCCACAAGGCCTTCAAGAGCTACGAGCCAGGCTACGTGCACATGGACGTGAAGTACCTGCCCCAGATGCAGGATGAGAGCAGCCGGCGCTACCTATTCGTGGCCATCGACAGGGCCACGCGTTGGGTGTTTGTGCAGCTCAAGTCCAACAAGACCGCCGCCAGTGCACAGGCCTTCCTCAAGGCGTTGCACAAGGCCTGTCCGATCAGGATCAACAAGCTGTTGACCGACAACGGCAAAGAGTTCACGGACCGTCTGTTTGCCAGCAAGGAACGCGAACCCAGCGGCAACCATGAATTCGATCAACTGTGCCGGGAGTTGGGCATAGAGCACCGATTGACCAAGCCCAGGACGCCCAGAACCAACGGCATGGTGGAGCGGTTCAATGGACGCATTGCGGACGTTCTGAAGACCCACCGGTTCAACAGCCGCGAGGACATGGAGGAGACCTTGCTGCGCTATGTGGCCTTGTACAACCACCAGTTGCCGCAGTCAGCGCTCAAGAGCAGTACGCCGATGCAGGCCATGAAAGATTGGTACCAGACCCACCCGCACCTGTTTCACAAGCGACCATATGATCGTACGGGATGCGACATGTAGGCAGCGACTTAACGTTTCCGTAGGTTTGGGCACATTCCAGCACCAGTTGTCCGTGCCTATACTTCGGCATGGTCGATGTACTACGCCTCCTCGCCGTTCATGTTGCGGAGCCTGACCCCGGGATGTTTGAATGGGTCATCACTGAACGCGTGAACGAGGATCAATGGAAGGAAATCGATCGCGCCAAGGAAGGATACAAAACCTACAAAACCGCCATGGCCAGCGGACTGATGGCATTGGAAGAGATGATCGCCGACCTGGATGTGGGGCCGCGAAGAGACACTGAGCAGACCGACCGACAGCAGACCCCATCTGAAGGAAGGATTCAGCCAGCGACATCCGATGGGAAGGATGCTGCCTCGCCCAAGGGGCCAACGAACGCTGCCTACTTTGGATTCGGCCCCATCCGGTAGCTCCGGAATCCCATCCAGACGATGCTCACCCCTTATCCCGCCAGTGTGGCAGGGCGGCCGAGCGCTCAACCCCTGCATAGGTATTTTCTAAACTCCAGCAGCCGCTTTACTTGATCTCCGCCTCGAAGGCCTTCAGAACCGTTTGGCCGATTTTCTCATCTTGGTCCCAGCTTCCTCCGCCAACGCCGAACGCCCCAACGAACTTACCATTCACGAAAAGCGGGTAGCCGCCCGCGAACAGCACCACATGCGCGTCTGCGGTGTTGATCCCATACAGCGGTTGGGACGGCTGCGTCAGTTTTGCCTCGCCCGACGGCATCCGCATCACGGCGGAGCTGTAGGCCTTGTTGGGCACGAGCACAGTGGTGACCAGCATCGCTTCGCCGTAGCGCTTAAAGTACAGCGGCCAGCCCTTCTCGTCTGAGATAGCCCCCTGATTCCCCGGCCCCGTCCTAACGCTTATCTTTGAAGATAGGAACAGGACTGTGCATATGACTAGCCCTATGCGTGCGTTCTTCGATTGGCTTGTGAAGCAAGCACGCCTTTCTCAATAGGCATCCGACCAGCTTGGAGCGGTCGGCGGCGGGGAAGAAGGCCCTCCAGCCGCGTCGTCAACCTCGAGGCGGTCAAACAGGTTGGGGCTTGCACTGAAGCACCGAACACCCGCGCCCAGTGCGCAAGGTTCTTACGACCCGACCGATCAGCACATGGTTTATGCAGCCCGAACTCAACAGCGTTGACCAAAAGCCGCAGAACCCTAATCTGCACTACTTCGAAGGCGTCGCGAGCTCAGGAGCACGACACACTGGTCACCACGGGTAGCCGCTACTGCCGTCGGTGGTTTGCGACGCAGCGGCGGGGCGCCGGAGCACCAACTCGACGCCCAGGACACTAAGGAGACGCAGTAGGCGATCAGCGCTGACGTTCGGGGCGTTCAGTTCTAGGTGAGATAGCTTTTGCTGCGTCAGCCCCATGCGTGCGGCCACGTCGTTTTGCGTCATTCCCGACTCCTTGCGGAAAGCCTGAAGGACAGCCGTTAGCTGGCCAGATGTCCGAATTGGAAATTCAGCTGCCATGCCTAGTTCCTTGCCACTCTTTACTTGAATTTTTTGGTATTGACATTTTACCAATATATATTGGTAAACGTCAGCACGAACAGCCCACGGCAAGAAGGAACCAGCACGTTCTCGCCGTTGAGACAGGCCACTCGGAGCAAGCCTCTACCTCGCTCGTGTAGTTCCCGGGTTGGGTGTCTGGCGCACCTTGTGATCGCGTAAGTTGCTGCTGTACTTCCCGCTATTGGCCGTCGATGTCCTCTGCGAAGAAGCCTTCTATCAGGCGCACTCCATCGAGGCGCGAAGCTCTCAAGCGCGATTTCTTGACGTGCCTGCAGGCCGCGCAGGGCACCGAGTCCGACTTGGTGCTGGCCAGGGGGATCGCAAGTTCGCCCTGTTGGAGGTCAGCCCCAGGATCAGCGTGGCGCGCAACACACGCAATTCTCAGAAAGGCCTCCTGTGTGCACGTGACCTCCCGAGAGGACATGGGCAAACGTGCGGAGGGGCGGACAGTCTATCATCAGCGCGCCGAATACCGGTCTGACTACAGTCAGCTCCATCGACGAAGGCAGCGACAGGGCCATGTTCCGTACCAAGGTCAAGTAAGTCACAGGCCCCATTCGCTGGGCAGGACGGTGACTTAGGGCCCCTCCTGAGCGTCCTTGCAGGAGACATCGCCTTGAAAGGCTGCGAGGCTGGCGACACGCTATCCACGAAAACTCCTTCAAGGGCAGGAGACGCTACTGGGAGTAGCTCTCCTCTACCCTTGCCTGAGCGTAGTCTTCAAAAGATGTAGGCAGGGATGAGGAAAGATTCCTACTTGCCTAGACTTTTCTGCAGGTCCTGGGCATGCTCACGATGGTTGACAAGGGCAGGCAGCGTTTTGGCAGCAAAAGCCTTGATCTGCGGATCGTCAGCGTTCTTGCTGGCCTTCTCAAAAAGTTTGATGTCCTTGCGATGGTCATCAATGCCCACTTCCCGGATGAACTCCTTGTCGAAATGCTTGGACTCGGCGACCTTGGCCAAGCGGTTTTTCTTTTCTGCAGGCAACTCAGAAGGCAGGACCGCGCTCTTGCTGGTAGCCAAAGCCTTTAGTTCATCGTTCGCTGAGGAATGGTCCTTGACCAACATTTCGCCAAAGGCCCTGACATCAGATGAGTTCGCCTTTTCTTGGGCTAAACGTCCTGCCTCCACTTCATAAAGACCACCAACTGCAGCCTTGTTCAGGAACTCTTGGTCCTTCTTGCTGACTTGGGCGTTCGCACCGACGGAAAGGGCCAAACCAAGAATTGCGGCCACCATCACAGATACCTTTTTCATACTCACTCCTTTCAATATATGTATGGCAAGAAGTTCTGCCACACTCACTGATAAACGGATCCTTAACCAACATTACCGTTTTTCGTCATTCTTTTCCTTCCGCCAACTGGCGAAATCTTCGTTCTTATTCTCCGACGTATCTCCCCGCGTACGTTCGTTCTGCGCTGGGTCTTCGCTGTGAGAATGGTCAATTTTTCCTGCTTGCTTACTCAGAGAAGCATTCCTGGCGCCCCCAAAGCTACTGGGGCTGCCCGAAAAATAATCCCCACCTCTATTTTTCGGATCCGGCTCGTTTCTGACGTTTCTGGGCTCACCAATATTTCCGACAGAAGCTTTGTAGTTCGTCCTGCCATCAGACCCTTCTTTCATATATCTAGCATGCTCTTCGGCAGACGGGGGAGTTTTCATTTTGGTCATATCAAATTCCGATCCAACTTTGTAAAAAATCAATAGGCACAATTTTTTGCACTATAAGATATTTCCCTGTATGGTTGTCTTTCGTGCGAAACGCTTATTTACTGCGCACAGTCCATAAGCCTTGGAAAAATCGTCAATACTGATATGATGCTCCTTTCTTATCTGGCCGTCTCTGATTCGCCAAATATTTACACTCCCATCCAGGCTCTGAAAAATCTTCAGATTCCCAGCTGAAATTGACCGAATATCGAAGTCGAATCAATTGCAATACGCTTTATCGTCTCGGCTTGCTTGCGATTCAATATTCCGTCAGGGCGGCTGCCCATAGATCGCACATGACCTCCTTTCACGGACTCATAAGAATCTCAACTCCTATTTTCTATACAACTTTCAAGCCATTCACATATTCTTTGAAGCGCGTCAACGCGATGCGAAGGCCGCCCTGAGACAGAAAATGAATGATCAGCTCCAGGGTAGAGAACCATTTCCGTCTTAACGTTTCCAGCACAGGCCAATTTCACATAAAGCTCTTCCGTCTGTGACTTTGGACAACGCTCGTCTTCCATACCCTGTATGAATAGCGTGGGAGCTCTCACGTTATCCATAAGAAACGTTGGCGACAATCGATACGCAAGCTGGTGGAACTCAATCTTCTTCGCATCTATGGAGTAGGTGTCAGAATAATACCCACCGTCGGAAGTACCAAAATGAGACTCGATATTCCCGACCGGGGCGCACACAACAGCAGCGCTAATCCATTCACACTTTCCAATGCTATAGGCTGCCATGAAACCTCCATAGGAGGTTCCACTGACCGCGATGCTGTCGCCAACTACCCCCTCAATCTGCAGCTGCTTCACGATGGCCAGATGCTGCGGCAAATCAAGTTCACCCCATTTGCCGCGCAGCCTGTCCGAGAACTTTCTGCCATAACTGCATGATCCAACCGTGTTGGCTGACAATATCGTCCAACCAGCGCAGGCTAATATCTGCCAATAGGAATGGGCGGAAAACCTCAAATCTACGTAGCTTGCCGGCCCGCCATGGAAGTCAACAAGCAGCGGCCCCTTCGTTTTTCTTTTTCTCTCGATACCGCCTTGCAGTTGCAACACCCAGCCGTCTATATCCTCCGTTCCGCCATCGCCGTCAGGCGCGCAAAAGCTCCTATACATCACAGCCAGCTTGTCTCTTTCATTCCACCAAGCATTGAAGCTGCTGATTTTCTGCTCTTGCTCCCCGCCGATTGCCTTGTAATAGACTTCCTGCGGGCTTGCCGGATCTTCTGCCGTGTACACAAACCCATCCCCTAGGGCCAATGAATCCAGATGACGGTTGCCTTTGGCAATCACTTTGCATTGCCCCTCCGGCACCGAGATCAAAGCGGCGGACTGCACACCCTCGCGCGCCTGTATGAAACCGACCGAATTACCACTTCGGGTCCAGCACAGGTCTCCGGGAACCACCTCCAAGGATTCGGAGCCCAGCCCTTTGACCTCTTTGGTTTCCAGATCTATCAACCAGAGCCTACACTGGGGATCACCTGAATTCAGGGAGCCCGTAAAGACTATCCATCGGCCATCGGGCGACCAGCTGGGTGATGAACTGTTGGCCTGGTCAAAGGACATGCGCTCAGCCCTGCGCACGTTGTCGTTCTCGACATCCAGCACCCAAATATCCGTACAGTGATATTCATTGGGTTTTTCTCGGGTTCTGGAAATGCATATTTTCTTTCCATCCGGGCTCCACGCCGCACTGCGGACCTCGTAATCTCCGGAAGTGATCTGAGTCGTCTGCCCATCGTTCACATCGACGACGAACAGGTGACTGCGGGTGTCGAGGATGTAGCCTGTTCCGTTGAGCTTGTAAGGAAGCCTCCAGCACAGCTTCGGAGAATCTGGATCTGGCGCCTTGGCCTTGGCCCCGTCGTCCCGGACGCATCCTTCGTGACGCTGGTTGGGGTCAACGGTGACATTGCCTATCACCAGCAGCCTGTCCCCGGTGGGGCTCCAGCGCGTATCCGAAGCGCCGCGCGCAAGGCTAGTGAGTTGGCGAGGCTCTCCACCATTGCAAGGCAGGAGATAGACCTGGGACGAACCTTGGTTCCGGTTGGACAGATAAGCGATCTGGGAAGCATCGGGGGACCATCGAGGCCCGCTGTCAAGACTCGATCCCCAGGTAAGCTGTCTGGGCTCTTCGCCCACCGGGGAAATCAACCATAGACACGAAAAATACTCATCCTTTTCCCGGTCGGCTCCTTTCACGGAGCAGACAACTTGGTTCTCCGCGGAAACATCAAGTCCGGAAACAACTCTTTCAAGATACACATCTTCCGGAGTAAAGGACTGGGTCATGAAGGCTCCTACTAGGTTGAAAAGTGCTTGGCATATCAAAAGCCCCGCAAGGCATTAAAGCTACTCATTGCCTCTGATGGACTTGTCGTGTATTTCTCGGATTTTCCTGCAACGCCCCGGAATAAAATCCCAGACCATGATTCATGTTCTTGCGGTTTTGCTTTGACATAATCCACTCCTAGAGATTTCGGAAAAATCAAAAAGCGAGATGCACTCACAACCTTTGCGAATAATCTGCATAGGCAGAGTTACCCTGTCCGGCGAACTCTGTATTTCATTCGTGTTGTCATTGAACAGACTAAGGAGTTAGTACCACCTTGCGACAAGATTCTTCCTGCTTTTCGAATATTTCATAACCTTTGACAATCTCGCTCAAGTCCATGCGATGCGAGATAATTACTTCAGGCTTCATCAATCCGTTAGCAATGTGATCAAGCAGATCGGGGAGGTATTTCTGAACATGCGTCTGCCCCATCTCAAAGCACAGCCCCTTGTCAAAGGCATCTCCAAAAAGAAAGCCGTGGATGAAGCCCGCATAAACGCCGGGAACGCTGACCACACCGCCGCGTCGGGTAGCCGCAATGCACTGGCGCAGTGCCTTCCCGCTGGAGCCCTCGATTTTCAGAGTGGTGAGTACGGTCTCCACGGCGCTTCCCTTGGCCTCAAAGCCCACAGCGTCAATCGTGGCATCCACGCCTCGGTGGTGGGTATTTTCAAGAATAAATTCGGCAGGATCATCAATATCCGAAAAATTGATAGGTATCACGCCATATGTTTGTTTTGCAAATTCCAGACGGTCAACGTTATCGTCCACCATGAAAATCGTTTCAGCCCCCAGGAAGCGCGCACATAGTGCGCTCATCAACCCTACAGGTCCAGCACCAAATATAGCTACCGTGGACCCCTTGGAGATACGGGCATTGAGTGCCGCCTGATAACCGGTAGGCAAGATATCCGACAGAAAAAGCACCTGATCATCACCCAAAAAATCCGGTATCAGAATTGGCCCAGCGTTGGCCCGAGGAACTCGAGCATATTCCGCCTGTCCACCCGAGTACCCGCCGTACAGGTGGCTGTAGCCAAACAGTCCAGCTCCAGGCCTTGCAGACTTTTTGTTGATAATGGCCCCGCGCCCCGAATTGGTTTCTTCGCAAGCAGCAAAAAGTGATCTATTACAGAAAAAACATTCGCCACAAGCAATGACGAACGGCACGACTACCCTATCTCCCTTTTTCAGGTGCTTTACACCTCTTCCTGCTTCCTCGATCACCCCCATGAATTCATGTCCCAGAATATCACCGGTCTCCATTTCAGGAATCTTTCCACGATAGATATGAAGGTCTGAGCCGCATATAGCAGTAGCAGTTACCTTGATGATGATGTCCTCCTCATCTTGCAGTTGAGGATCTGCCACCGTTTCGTAACGAACATCCTTGGAACCGTGGTAGGTAAGTGCCTTCATCAGAATCTCCGTCGTTAGATTAACTGCCACTGAAATTGAGTTTCAACCTCAAGTGGTGGGGCAATTTTTGTGCCCGCAATGTCAGGCGAGTAGAACCCTACTGCCGAGCTTGCAGCAAGACTCGCGCGCCAGAAGAACGGCTGCGGAACTGTAGGCATTTGCCGCACGGACCCTGATTCAGACCTCCCCATGCATTTATCGGGATAGTGCCTAAGCTGCGACAGTCCAACAATTACAGAAAGATGTACAAAGTGCATCCTCAGCTGGAGAATCCAATAGCGCAACTGGAAATCCTGTGGTCTATCGCTTGAGCTGTTGACAGCCATCTCGTGATGTCTTGCCGAGGTACTGAGGAATATTTTCGAGCTTTGACAGAATTGAGCAATTTCTCTGAGATCTTAGAATTTCTCTATCACCTCAATGTCGTAGGCAGGTCTTAAGCTTGCACCGATTTGTTAATAATGGCAACAGTTGAAATAAATTGGGCACCGGTGAAACTTTCTCATCCAAATGAATGAGAATTTTTATTCTTGATACCTTAAGGGGGCAGCGTGCAAAATCAACCCGACACGAATGCAACGGATGAGGATCTAGGAGCGCTCCCCCTTTACGGCATGCGCATCTTGGTTGTGGATGATGACTCCGATATCGCTGAGACGATGGCAGCACTGTTGGAAATGGACGGCGCCGAGGCTTCGCCATGCACCAGTGCAAGAGAAGCCTTGAAAAAACTTGCGCAGGGTTCCTGGAACGTTGTCCTCTTGGACATTGGGATGCCTGAAATGGACGGAGTGGAGGTGGCCCAAGTAATTCGAGACTCAGCGCTAGGCGCGCGCCTTTTTATCGTGGCCATTACGGGACATAGCCAGGCACAGATGCGGTGCCGCATAGCTGAGACAGAGTTCGATCTGATTTTTACCAAGCCAGCTGATCCAGAACATCTGTGTCGAGCACTTGGAGCTTGGTGGAACGCTCCTGCAAAGGTGTAATGGATGCTGGACCGATTCGATAATATTTCGCATGCACAGGAGCGAAAGTTACGGTTAACGGAGAGCAATATGAATGTTTACCAAACCCACGCCAAGAAAAATGCCAACTTGGCTGCTGCCCTTGAAGGGATGTCTTATCTTCCGCCCGGGGATGCACGTCCATCTCGTGACTATGTTGAGGGTCTCCCGAGTCCCGACTGCGAAATCGAAGTGGTCTTGCGAAATGCTCATAGCCTAGGCTCTGAGGAACTCAAAGCTGCTGAGCATGCTTTCAAGACAGCCATGTTGACCATCTTTGGCGGTACCTATGGGCTCTATGACGGGTATGTCGCCAGTTTGGGATGTACAGAAAGCGCCAAGGATTGGCGTGCCAAGACTGCGCTTGCACATGCAAAAGTCCAAGAGGTCATCGCGCATGAATCTGGTGAGGCATTGAGGCTCGGTCAAGCTGGAGGCGCATTTTTCCAAATAACAATCACGCACAAGATGTAGTTGACCTCTACACTGGTATGGCAAGGTTTTCCGCTGCTTCATCAGTGTCTGTACATGCTATCGCTTGCCGCGGTTCAGCGTGAGATATGGCAAGCTTCGCTATTGCATAAAGGATCAGGTCTTTAATCATCCCTCTCCATCCGCCCAGTTGATGCTCTTACAGAACACTTGAATGACTGGCGAAGATGCCGCAAAGCAAATGCTTTTCTTGAAGGATTTTCAGCTGCCGTACAATCGCTCGGCACCCACACGCTATATCCTGACATCCGTGCATCGGTGGCAGAAAGCATGACACACATATCGGTGGCAAATCCCACGATGATCAATTTCTCCGCTTCCATGCGATCGAGGAGATGCTGAAGCGGAGTGGAATGAAATGCCGAATGCTGGGGTTTCAATATCACGAGATCTGTCTCACTGGGGGCGAGAGTCCGCGCTATCTCGCCACGAGGTCCAGGCAACCCCATGCATTCGACAAGAATATCAGAAAACTCGCTCTGCCAAGTTCCATAGTTGTCATTAGCATAAATTGCCGGAATATTACGACTTTTAAGCTTGGCTTTAAGCTTCGAGATCCTGGATGCC
The DNA here is from genome assembly GCA_027943245.1 of Acanthamoeba sp. SK_2022b. NCBI lineage: Eukaryota > Discosea > Longamoebia > Acanthamoebidae > Acanthamoeba > Acanthamoeba sp. SK_2022b. Next base: position 16,420 of record JANDJZ010000457.1, read on the forward strand.
GCTCGTACTGCCTCGCGAACCAAACCGCCGGCATTCGGGAATTTAAATGGGTTGATTACATCAACCAGCAACAGAACCACCGGACTACGAGGCACGTCGGTAGGCTTTAAAACCTGACTACGCGGCATTTTGGTCGTCAGAGCATAGATTTGCGCTGCTGCTCGGCACGCGATGCACCAATGGCAGTCTCCACTTGCTTGATCTCTTCAGGCGGTGGCAGGACGGCCGGCAGACCGAGGCTCTGAATGGCGAGTTCACGGCACCAGCCCTTTGTGTGATAGAGATGATGATCTTCATCCTTCTCCACCCGCGCATGCGCTTCCTTGAGCGCCTTACCTGTCTCACCGGTGGCCACTTCCGCCACCATGCCCAGTAGCTCCCAATTTGCGTGGTCCTTGGTCTCCGCATGCACCACACATTCGCAAGCAACTAGCTGCGCTGCACTGCGATCACCGGCAGTGAGCGCCAGTTCCATGGCCTTTACCAGCGACAATCCGATGTGCTTGACCACCTGGCGCGAAGGCGTCACTTCGTCCGCATTAATGCTCAGGAACTCACATGTCGTGCGGACAACGTTCTGGTGGCTTAACGTCTCTTCCAGATACTTTTCCCATTCCTCTTTCAGGTCCTCGTTGATGGCACATTGCAAAGCCGTCCGATAAACCTGTTCTCCGCCGAGCTCCGTTTCCATCATTTGCAGCAGCAAATCCTTGAGCTGGACTTCGTCATAGCGTGTCTTGGGCATCATCGTTCTCCAGGGCGAGTGATAGGGATATTGATATTCCTACCGGTAGCCATTAATTTCTGTAGGCCTGCACGGACGATGATGTAGTATTTTTCAGAGAATTTCTGTATGAAGAGCTTGCGCAATTGGCGCGATCGGAATCTACTGCTCTCCCTTTGCACGACCAGATGCTCTCAAGATGCACCTGTTTCTACCCAAACGTTTCGCGGCATACAGAGCTTGGTCTGACAGGTCAATCAGCTTCTCGGAGGTCAAATTTGTGTCGTTCCAGTCTGCCGTTGCCACGCCACAGGAAACGGTAACTATTCCAATATCGCTGCCTGCATGGACAAGCATCAGACTTTCAATTCTTTCTCTCGCACTATTTGCCACTTCCAAGGCACCTTGCCCATCAGTATCCGGAAGAATTGCGAAAAATTCCTCGCCTCCGTAGCGTGCCAAGATGTCTCCAGGTCGCCGCATAGCTCCTGAAAGGGCTGATGCCACCTGTCTTAGGCAATCGTCACCGGCCAAGTGACCATAAATATCGTTGTAATTCTTAAAATGATCTACATCGAAGATTATTGTTGATAGTTTGCGCTGATACCTACGGCTTTGTCCAAAAATCTCTGCGAGCCGTATGTCGAACGCTCGCCTATTGAATATACCTGTCAGACCATCTTGATCCGCGAGTTCGGCAAGCTGTTGGTTTTTCCGCATGATTTGCTCATGAGCGTTATGCAGCGCACGGTCAGCCTCCCGACGGACCTTCATGCTACGGAAAACATAGCTTCCAGATAGCGCGATAACTGTAATTAGTAATAGTAAACAAATGGCTTGCACTTGGGTAGCGCTACGCCAGTGAGACAGAATTTCCTCCTCTGAGAGCGCTACTGTCACAAAGAGAGGATTACTTCCCAGATGCTCGAAGATGACGAGTCGTCTTATTCCATCGAAAGGGGACGCTAGCAATAGCATTCCGGCCCGTTCATTCTTTGCTATATTCAAGAGTGGATTATTTGGAATGGTTCTACCCAAATCCTCAACGGAATATGGTCGTCGTACAACGAGAATACCATCAGCAAGACTCAGTGAGATGGCGCCCTGTTCCCCGATATCGAATCCATCCAAAAGAGTCAATAGATATCCAACTCTAATCGTAGCAAGAACAACACCCGCAAATCTTCCGTTAGCATCATTGAGACGCTTGGAAACCGGAATAATCCATTCACCCGTGGAACGACTCTTCAACGGCTTACTGATAAGCACTTTTTTGCTCGGGCTATCGCGATGGCTTATAAAGTACTCGCGGTCTGAATTGTTTGCGTTCGGTGGTTGAGTCGCCTGTGTGTGTACGAGCCAATTTCCATTGGCATCATATACAAATATTCCATGCAAATAATCGGCGTTTCCTAGATGGTTGACCATCAATGGCTGAAGCGACTCAAGGGCCGACGGCTCCATATCTGCTTGCTCAATTATATATTCTATGGTGTTAAGTACCCGTGCGACCTCGCTGAACACACTGTCTAATTGATGTGCAACAGAATGCCCAAGATTCCGAGAGGTTTTTGCGGCCTGAGACCAGGCGTCTGCATGTGCACGCCATGCTAGCCATGCGTTGGTGGCGACCAACAGGAAAGTCAAAAGTCCGAGGGATAGTGCAGCAGCTAAGAAAGGGCGTCCAATCAAGCGCTGTAGTGGGCGCTGATGTCTCTCATCTTGAAAAGGAGGCGTCATACTGCTGATTTTAACGAGGTATCAGCCTAGTAAGATGAGCGCACAGACCACCATCTGATCAAAATACCTTGGCTTGCACAGTCGAGCATCCTAGGCGTAGCGGGAAAACCCGGCAATGGTGTTTTGACATATCGATTCAACAAGAGCGTTTACCCGCACACGGTTTATCTCCGCTCGTCGCGTGCGAGAAAAGAATTTCAAATGCATGAGCCGTTGATTAACTGTGACGGGAAATCAGGTCAAACTCGTGTTGAACCATGGATGCTGCGTGCCTGATAGCTGCCCGAAGCTCGGGGTCACCTGATTCAATGTTGACGACCCAATTGGACGCACAAGCATCTTGTTGCAAAGGTAGGGCCATTATCGAGATGCCTGGTAAATTCTTCACATGAAAATGGACAGAATACTGACTGCTAAATAGTGCTTGGTATATCGCCGAGATCAACTCCTCAGGCGTCTTTTCCTTCCTGGTCATAAAATCACCTCATGAAGGTAAGCGAAAAACTTTAGCCCCACCATGGTGCAAGAAATATCGCCACGTCGTATAGTTCAAAGACTATATATGCATTTATTGTTAAATCATTCTCCAAAATTAATTATTCTCAGGCCAACATTTATTCGTTTCCTGAAAATCAATTTCTAATGGGGCAACGGCAATCAGAAGCTCCCGAAGACCATCACCCACTCTTCAAAAATCCCTGCCACCATATTTACAATTTTTTTGAACACAATATTGCAATAGTTGGCGAGTTTTACATCGCAGAAATAAAGATCCTCAATTAAATCCAACCGATTTTTGGCTCTTACTAGGACCACCAACATCGGCGCGAGAAGACGATGCAATTTTACGCACCTATCCTGCGGTAGGAAAGGATTTTGTAAATAAACGATAAAGCCTCTTGAGAGGTCGCCACTGATAGCGCCCGATAATTTGTGTTGAAATGGTTCAACCTACAATAGTGTCATTAAAATCGAAGTTCGGCAGGATGGCGGGCACCAGAATATCTTGGAAGCTGTTTGCAATTCGGATTACCCGGGGGCGGAGATTTGCCCAGCTGTGTCAAATTACTTGAGTCTCTTTCCATCGAAACTGTAGGCTGCAACGATATCACCGCACCGAAAATAGTGGCATATGCAGTATCAGCCGCATCACGTCCTCTGCCGATCCTTATGAAATTCTTCGTATCTCCTGTGCTTATCGGATCTAACAAAACCCACCCACCGCTCAGGAAAGCCTCCACGCAGGCGTGGAAAGTTGGCATAGGTTGGCTTTGACCTTCTGTAAAACTTATGCCAGTGACCAAACGGGAAGGTATGTTAAGAGCCCTCAGAAAACTAATAGTGAGGTGGGCAATCTCGCGTCCTCCGCCTGCCCGGTCAATCATGGTGTCGAGAGCGGATGTTGTGGTGGCCCCGGCTGCGGGGTAATAGGCTATATAGTTCCTTACCCAAGCCCTGACTGCGGCGATTCGCTGGAGTCCAGGTTCAGATTTGCCAAAGTTTCTATAAGATATTGCAGCTAGCTTATCTGACTGACAGTATCTGCTGGGATATAAATATGGCAGAGTGCTTGACGGTAGCACACCAATAGGGACCTCGTTATATTCGCGAGATTGGAAAACACGCTGTGTTAGTGAAAAAGTAGAGTTATAGAGCAGCTCAAAATTCCCTTGATCTGCATGGAGATGAAATACACGATTTCCACGTCGTAGCCGGGCTGGCAATTTGTACTCAACGGGTTGATTGATCTTCATGGCCTCGTCAAGAATAACTTGCTGTTTGTCGGCCGCGACAGGGAAGCCAAATATAAAGTCAGCGCCACTTGCATCACGAACATCGTAGACGAACCGCATTTCGACACTGTATATTTGCATGATATTAAACACTCGGGATATTGAAAACGCTCTCCCCAGTGTCTGCCAAATTTTGGCACCTAGGCAAGTAGGCGGAAGCCGCAAACGAGCCAATCCGGTAAGGGTAAAAATTGCGGTTTCGGTATTAATTGCAGAAAATATTGCGCCATTCAATATTCGCCCAGACGCCATCTCTAGAACTTATCAACCTCCTCCTACATTCTTATTGCGAGCTCACCTTATCCTCTGATTTTCTTAACCCAGGAGATCACGATGAAAAAGACGGGCAAGGTATCCGGGGACAGCGTCAAGGCGGCCCCAGCACGAAATACAGATAGTGGTCCTGCTTCTATACAGGCAGTGGACCAACTGTCGGAAAAATCTCTTCAAACTGAGACGCTTGCTGCCGGCCGCCCTTACAACCCGATCAAGGCTGGCGAGCATGGCTTTGACAGCGGGACACGACCTGCTCCTGGCGCTGTGAGTGCTTCTGCGTCGCGCCTAGCAACCGCCAGCACCTTGTCCGAGCAAAATTCCTCAGCCAAAACAGGTACGGAGGCTGTGCAGGGCAACAATGCCACCGTAGACACGCTGGACCGAGTGCGTGTGGATGCGGCGGGTCAGGTGCTGACCACCAACCAAGGCGTGGCTATTGCGGACAACCAGAACTCGTTGAAGTATGGCGAGCGCGGGCCCGTTTTGCTTGAGGACTTCATTCTCCGCGAAAAGATCACCCATTTCGACCATGAGCGCATCCCCGAACGCATCGTTCATGCGCGCGGCTCCGGCGCCCACGGCTTCTTCGAGTGCTATGAGCCGCTTACTGAGCTGACACGTGCCGCGCCCTTCCAAGAGGCAGGCAAGATCTCGCCAGTGTTTGTGCGCTTTTCGACGGTGGCTGGAGAGCGCGGCTCCAAGGACACGGCACGTGACGTGCGCGGGTTCGCAGTGAAGTTCTATACCGACGAAGGCAACTGGGATCTGGTTGGCAACAACATGCCGGTTTTCTTCATCCAGGACGCCATGAAGTTCCCCGACCTGGTGCATGCTGTCAAGCCTGAGCCACATCACCAGATGCCGCAGGCCGCGAGCGCCCATGACACGTTCTGGGATTTCGTCTCGCTCATGCCCGAGTCCACCCACATGCTGATGTGGCTGATGTCGGATCGCGCCATCCCCCGCAGCTTCGCCACGATGCAGGGTTTTGGCGTGCACACCTTCCGCTTCGTCAATGCAGAGGGACAGTCGGTCTTCGTCAAGTTCCACTGGAACCCCAAGGCGGGCACGCATTCGCTGGTCTGGGACGAGGCGGTCAAGATCTCGGGCGCGGACCCGGACTACAACCGGCGCGACCTGTGGGAACGCATCGAGGCCGGCGCCTATCCTGAATACGAACTTGGCGTGCAGGTCTTCACCGAGCAAGAGGCCGATGCGTTCAGTTTTGACATCCTCGACGCCACCAAGCTCATCCCCGAGGAACTGGTTCCCGTGCGCCCGATAGGCCGCATGGTCTTGAACCGTAACCCCGATAACTTCTTCGCCGAGACGGAGCAAGTGGCGTTCTGTGCTGCGCATGTGGTTCCAGGCATCGACTTTTCCAACGATCCCCTGCTTGCCGGCCGCATCCACTCCTATGTGGACACCCAGATCTCGCGGCTTGGGGGCCCAAATTTCCATGAGATCCCAATAAACACCCCTTTGACACAGGTACATAACAACCAACGTGACGGTATGCATCGGCAGGCCATTCACCGTGGCAAGGTAGCCTACGAGCCCAATTCTCTGGGCGGCGGTTGCCCCTTTCAGGCAGGTGCTGCCCAAGGATTTGTATCCGTTCCTGCACGGATCGAAGCCAGAGCGGCCCAAGGAAAAGTGCGTGCGAAACCCGAGAAATTCGCAGACCACTACACACAGGCCAAACTTTTCTTCGATAGCCAAAGCCCGGTTGAGCAGGCCCACATCGCGGCAGCCTTCCGTTTCGAGCTGAGCAAGGTCACGGTTCCTGCCATCCGTGAACGAATGGTGTCTTCCTTACGCAATGTCTCTGAAGAGCTAGCAAACCAGGTAGCCGCTAAGCTGGGCATCACGGAAATGCCCGAGCCGATGCCCAAGGCGCTGACCAGCGCTCCTGCAGCTGAGGTGAACATGTCGCCCTCGTTGTCGCTCCTCGCGCGACCTGGAGAAACAGGAATCCAGGGGCGCAAGGTTGCAATTTTGGTTGCCAATGGCGTTGAAGCCGAGAGCCTGCTCAAGCTGCATAGCAAGCTCTTCGAGCTGGGAGCGGTGCCACGTTTCGTTGCCCCTCACATTGGCCCGTTAACCACCAGTAAGGGTGCGGTCATCGATGCCGATGCGTCACTGGAAAACGAACCAGGATTCCTATTCGATGCTTTGGTCTTGCCTGATGGGGAAATGGGCGTCAAGGAACTGGCTAGGGATGGTCACACACTTGAATTTATCAAAGATCAATATCGCCATTGCAAACCCATAATGGTCATGACCGCTTCCACGGTTCTTATGCACATGGCACAAATCCCGCCGCTCCTGCCTTCAGGCAATGAAGATCCCGGGATCGTGGTGGGGATTGACGATTCAGCAATCGCACAGTTTGTATCTGCAATTGCGCGCCATCGACATCCCGAACGCGAAACCGATCCCCCTGCTGTGTAGCGGATTCGTTGTTTTACATATGCCTGGAGACCATACGGTCTCCAGCATTACCCGAGCACATCATGTCTAAAACGAATACTCCAAATAGCTCGGCCAAAGACGTGCTGGGTTCAATGCCGGACACGTCCAGTGCCTCTTACGCTGACAGGTCCCCAATACTGACGGCATTCGACCATTTTGCAAGCAAAGTGACACGGTGGGCTGGTTCCCCAGTTGCTTTCTGTTTAGCGTTAGTTTGCGTGCTTGTCTGGGCTGCCGCAGGACCAGTGTTCTCTTTCTCAGAGTACTGGCAACTGGTGATTAACACCGGCACGACCATTGTCACATTTCTTATGGTTTTTTTGATCCAGCAAAGCCAAAATAAGGACAGCGTCGCACTACATCTTAAACTTAACGAGTTACTGGCGGCGAGTAAATCTGCCAGCAATCGTATGATTGGGATTGAGGACCTCGATGAAGAGCAGCTTCGTGAAGTCGCAAATTTCTATGATCAACTGGCAACTCAGGCTCGCGCACAAAAAGCATGCAAAGAAATTCATTCTATTGACGAAGAATTGACACAAGCCTTGAACAGAGAGTAGCGACAGAAACCAATCGACGTGCGCCCACGCAAAAGCTGTTGTCGAGCGTATTGCGGTTTTTCCAAGGTTGCGGATCGCAAGCGAGCCATTCAGTTTGCGGTGGTGTTGTTCAATGCTGCCGCCAGATACCGTGCCGTGCGCGAGGCGGTGCAACGTGCCACCTGATGCGGCGTCCCAGTCGCTACGATGCTTCCACCTTGTGTTCCCGCACCAGGACCAATATCGATCACCCAATCGCTGGAGGCAACGAAGTGCATGTCATGTTCGACCACCACGACGGTATTGCCAGCCTGGACCAATGCGTCCAGCTGCAGCATCAGGCGGTCCACGTCGGCCGGATGCAGGCCCGTCGTAGGTTCGTCCAGTACGTACAGGGTATGGCCGCGCTGGGTACGCTGCAGCTCGGTGGCAAGTTTGATGCGCTGAGCTTCACCCCCTGACAGCTCTGTCGCGGGCTGGCCCAGACGCAAATAGCCCAGCCCGATGTCGCGCAGCGCATGCAGCGGCCTCAGCACGGCTGGCTCGGCGGCAAACGCCTCGCAGGCAGCGTCCACCGTGAGGCCAAGTACATCGGCGATGCTGAGCCCGTTCCATGTGATGGACAGTGTGTCGGAGTTGTAGCGCGCGCCGTGGCAGGTGGGACACGGCGCGTACACGCTGGGCAGAAAAAGCAGTTCGACGCTCACCAAGCCTTCGCCCTCGCAGGTGGAACAGCGGCCTTTGGCGACGTTGAACGAAAAGCGGCCCGCGTCATAGCGTCTTTTACGCGCTGCCGGTGTAGCTGCGAAGAGCTTGCGCACGGCATCAAACAGGCCGGTATAGGTGGCAAGGTTGGAGCGGGGCGTACGGCCGATCGGTTGCTGGTCCACGCGCACAAGCCGGCGAACGTGGTCTGTGGCCCCGCCAAGTCGGCCTGAAGTAGTGGCGCCTTCATCTGTCATCGTGATGGAGACCGAGTCATCGCCGTCCGCTGTGGCATCAGGCGGCCCGTCGGCCAGGCTTTCACCTTCACTCGACGCAAGAGGCTGCCCCAAGTGGGCGGTGACCAACTCCAGCAGTACTTGGCTAACCAGGCTCGATTTGCCCGAGCCGGAGACGCCGGTCACAGCAGTCAGGCACGCTGTGGGGAAGGCCACGTCGACGCCACGCAGATTGTGGCGGTGTACACCCTGCAGCGTCAGCCAACCCTGACTTCGATCTTCGGGTTTGGGGGTGCGCCGCTCGCGGCGTGAACGCGTGCCGTCCTCGAACAGGTAGCGACGCGTCTGCGACTCGGATATCTCTGCGAGCCCTTCGGGCGGGCCGCTGTAGAGGACGCGTCCCCCACGCTCGCCGGCCCCGGGGCCTACATCCACCAGCCAGTCTGCGCGCTGCATGGTGGTCACGTCATGCTCGACCACGAAGATGGAATTGCCAGCGTCCTTCAAGCGTTGCAGAGCAGTCAGCAGCGAAGCGGTGTCGGCCGGGTGCAGTCCGGCAGACGGCTCGTCCAACACGTACACCACGCCGAAGAGTTGCGATGCCAACTGCGTGGCCAGCCGCAGGCGCTGCAGCTCGCCCGGTGACAGCGTGGGCGTAGCCCGGTCGAGCGAGAGGTAACCCAGCCCCAGTCCGGTCACGGCCTGCACGCGGACCAGCAGTTCCTGAGCGATGCGCTGTGCAGCCAGCTGCTTTTCGGGCGAGAGGTGGGGCGTGCGGCGCACATCGGGTGCGGCTGCATGGGCGCAGGCGCCGTCCGCCTTCCGTTGAAGTGCAGCGCGCTTGCGTGCAGCAGCAGTCATGGCAGCACCGGCATCGCCCGTCACGGTTGGAGTGGTCGCGCCCTCGGCCACAGGTCGGAGCACATCGGCCAAGGCGTCAAGGGGCAGGCGAGCCAGATCGCCAATGTCCAGGCCGCAAAAGGTGACAGAAAGCGACTCGGGCTTCAGCCGCTTGCCATGGCAGACTGGGCAGCGCGTCCCCACCATGAACTTGGACACCTTGCGCTTCATCATCGCGCTCTGGCTGGTGGCAAATGTCTGCATCACATAGCGACGTGCGCCGGTGAATGTGCCCATGTAGCTGGGCTGCTGGCCCGCTTGGCGCGCGCGCCGAACCTCGTCAACCGTGAGTCCCGGGTACACCGGCACGGTGGGCTGCTCGTCGGTGAAAAGGATCCATTCGCGCGTCTTGCGCGGCAGATTGCGCCAAGGCACGTCGATGTCGTGCCCCAGCGTTGTGAGAATGTCGCGCAGATTTTGGCCCTGCCAGGCGCTTGGCCAGGCGGCAACGGCCCGCTCGCGCACGGTGAGCGAATCATCCGGCACCATGGACGCCTCTGTCACGTCGTAAAGACGGCCCAGTCCATGGCAATGCGGGCAGGCGCCCTGCGGGGTGTTGGGTGAAAAATCCTCCGCATGCAGCATAGGTTGGTGCGCGGGGTACGCTCCAGCACGGGAGTAAAGCATGCGCACCAGGTTGGAAAGAGTGGTGACGCTGCCAACCGACGACCGCGCCGTGGGTGCGCCACGATGCTGCTGCAGAGCCACTGCAGGGGGCAGACCATCAATGCCATCAACCTGCGGAACGCCCACCTGGTCGATGAGTCTGCGCGCATAGGGCGCGACCGATTCGAAGTATCGGCGCTGCGCCTCGGCATACAAGGTGCCGAAGGCGAGCGATGACTTGCCCGAGCCGGACACCCCAGTGAAGACCACAAGGCAGTTGCGTGGAATCACCACATCCACGTTCTTCAGGTTGTGCTCGCGCGCGCCACGAACACGAATGCAGCCATCGGTGGGGTGGGACACTGCCGTGGGATCGTTGTGCGCAGGAACTGGTGCGGGAGTCGTCGCAGATTCTGAAGAGGGGGATGGAAGAGGCATGGGCGAGTGGTCGGGTTGTCGCAAGGACCGCTGGCGGGCTGGGCTACTGGCATCAGTGTCGTGGTGCAGGCAGTGGCACGCCGTAGGCGGATGCCCCTTGCCCCCCAAGGTCACCGACCACGATCACATCGCATGGCGTGAAAATGCCGAAATGACAAGCATGTCCGCAGGCAGCTCGACTCCCTACATCCCTGCGTCTTCGCCTCGCACCGCTGACGTGGTTTTGTATCTTGACGGCGTGGTTCACCATGAAGCTGTGCTTTGGCATCCCCGACGTGGCATCTACATGAGCCCATACCAAGCCTCTGAGCACTCCTTGTTCGAGTGGCTGCCCCTTTTGCAAGAAGAACTCGCCCCCTACCCCCAAGTAGCCATCGTGCTCAGCAGTACATGGTGCATACGCCCCGGCTATGCCAAGACGCTGCAGCTGTTGCCCAAGGAGCTGCGCGCCCGCTTCATCGGTGGCACTTTCCACAAACGTGTCCACGGAGCGGATCCCTGGCTTCTGGCGACCTTTCGGGACACTTCGCGTGGCCAGCAAATCCTGGAGGACGTGACCCGCAGAAAGCCCAGGCAATGGCTGGCCTTGGACGATGACATCGAGGACTGGCCCCCCGCTATCATGGATCGCTTGGTGGCGTGTGATGGCAAGACAGGACTTTCTGATCCGCAGACGCTCATGGCGCTTAGAGACATGCTTCAGAAATGTGATGCAGCGCTAGTCGGCAACCATTGAAAGTCATAGGGTCTTCTTCAAACGCATTGACCCAGAACTTCCAAAAATCAACGCCCACCGTGCGCCTCGCGGCAGGGCACAAGCCGCCGTGCAGCTGCGCAAGGCGCCTCGCCGGCCCTAGTCCGCGCACACTCAAAAAATCGGACTGCTGCCTCACCATTTAGCGAGCTAGGGGGTAAAGCTCACATTTCTATCCTCGCAATCGAGGAGGTGTATGTCCCAAGCGAATGGCGATGTCGCGCTGGGTGGACGTCAAGGCCGGCCATATTAAATGCACCCTACTCTCGTCCATTGAGAGCAAATCCGATCTTTGCTTGGCAGTCTTTAGAGTGATCTTAAAAAATCCGGGATTATGGTCTATTTGATTAATCTTGAGTCGCCACAAAACGACGAATGCATATTTCGGCGTTAGATTTTTATTCTTCCTGAGATAGGTAAGTGCATTTTTTAGAATGTCGTTGTTCTCAGTCGCAGCCACCCTCTCCAGCGCATTGATACAAGATTCCATGCGCATTTGTTCTTCGAGACGATTCAGTCTACGTTTGGCTTCCTCTGGTGAAAGCCTGCGTCCTTGTTCGAAAACAGAGACGTTGAATCGCAAGATGCAATGTGATCCGACCCATAGATGGTGATTCGTTAGCTGATTCTTTATACGGAAATGATAGCGAAGGCCGTCTTGCTCGCACAGTTCACAGATCTCATCTTTATGATCATGATCAATTACTTCATCGGTGAATAACCATTCTTCAAATGCTTCGGGAAGGGTTGAGCCCACAGATAAGGGAAGGATATTATCTCGAACGCGTTGCGAGTAACTCTGCATAACTGGTTAACTCCTTGGATCGTTAAAGAACTCAACTAGACCATGACGATGATGGGTGTAAGCCTTTGGGCACCCGCCAACACTACAATTGCAGCGTGAACACAATATTCTTGGACTTTGATGGAGTGATCCATCCCGAGTTCTGCCACGAGTCAAAGCACTTGTGTTGCTTGCCTGTGTTCGAGAACGTGCTGCGACGTTGCACGGATTGGGACGTGGTCATCACAAGTACCTGGCGCCTTCAACGCTCGCTTGAGAGCCTGCGCTCACTTTTTTCCGATGATGTTGCTTCACGCGTTCATGATGTGACACCTCGCTTTGCGGAACTTCACGACGTTCCAAATTCCCTTCTTGCCTATGTGTCGCATCCCGTACGATCATATGGTCGCTTGTGAAACAGGTGCGGGTGGGTCTGGTACCAATCTTTCATGGCCTGCATCGGCGTACTGCTCTTGAGCGCTGACTGCGGCAACTGGTGGTTGTACAAGGCCACATAGCGCAGCAAGGTCTCCTCCATGTCCTCGCGGCTGTTGAACCGGTGGGTCTTCAGAACGTCCGCAATGCGTCCATTGAACCGCTCCACCATGCCGTTGGTTCTGGGCGTCCTGGGCTTGGTCAATCGGTGCTCTATGCCCAACTCCCGGCACAGTTGATCGAATTCATGGTTGCCGCTGGGTTCGCGTTCCTTGCTGGCAAACAGACGGTCCGTGAACTCTTTGCCGTTGTCGGTCAACAGCTTGTTGATCCTGATCGGACAGGCCTTGTGCAACGCCTTGAGGAAGGCCTGTGCACTGGCGGCGGTCTTGTTGGACTTGAGCTGCACAAACACCCAACGCGTGGCCCTGTCGATGGCCACGAATAGGTAGCGCCGGCTGCTCTCATCCTGCATCTGGGGCAGGTACTTCACGTCCATGTGCACGTAGCCTGGCTCGTAGCTCTTGAAGGCCTTGTGGGCTACCGCAGGCTCCTGGGGCTTGAGGGCGTTGAGGTTGCCCGCTCCATGGCGGCGCAAGCACCTGTCCAGCCCGGAGCGCGAGACATGGGGACAGATGAACTCCCGTGTCACGGCCAGCAGGTCATCCAAAGGTAGCAGCAAGGTACGGCGCAAGTGAACCACCACGGTCTCTTGCGCAGGCGTGAGCACCGTCTGCAGGCGATGGGCCGTGTGCGAGCGGTCTGCAAAGACATCGCGCTTCTTCCACTTGTAGACCGTCTGCTCAGTGATCCCAAAGCGCTGGGCCAGGATGCTGGCTGGTTCATCGCTGGCTGCGATCTCGGCACGCACGGCGGGCGTGGTGCGGGCGTTCTTGTGCAGGGCTATCAACATGGCTTCACTCCCTGGGTGGATTGCAAGGACTCTATCAACTCCTTTAGAACGGCTCGGGCCATGAAGAGTGGATAGCGTTTAGAGTCTATGCAATCGTCCGGGATGCGACACCTATGAACGTGAGGCCGAGTGCAATGCTTGGCTTCGGGACAACGATCGTATGGTGTTTCCCTGGCTTGCGATCGACGATAGATCCTGGCTTTTTCGCCCCTTCAATAGATCCGTATTCCTTGTGGATGGAAGGACTGGTTTGACTGCTGTCACAGCGGAAGAACTTACAGAGCGGTTATTAAGCCTGTAGAGACAAGGCGCACTTCAGAGAAGTTTTCGTCGGACGTAGTCAGCACTAAGCACACCATTTTCGAACTTGTGTTTAATGCGTCCCCTTACTACTGAATTTTCCAGATTTCTCCAGTCCCCATTATTCCAGCGACCCTTTGTCAAAACAGCAAGCTTTAGGATTTCGCTCAGACTTTCTTCTGGAAGCCTCGCACCGTTTTCAATAGGCTTGACTATCAGAGCATAGAAGGCTTCTTCATCCAGAACTTCAAGTTCAAAGAAATACTGTAATGAGCCATCAGGCAGCTCAATTTCACTCACCCAGCACAGCCGTCCTCTGGCATCGTCTCCTCTACCCACAATGGCCCAAGGAATATCTGTCGTTCCAAGTTTAGTAGGGAGCATGCAATATACTGCACTCCCAACAGCGACAGGATTTATTAATCCATAGTCCAATCTCTGTTTAATGACTTTTTCTTTCTCAAGCTGCATGAAACACGCGGCCAGAGCGCTGAATCTGTTCTTTATTCCGCTTTGCGCGTGGGCGCTAAGGGAAGCGCTGCTGAGGCTTCCCGACGAGGATTTATGCCCGGTACCATGGTTCTTTTTGCGTTTGTATGATTTTTCATCAGATTTTATGGCCTGATCTGTAAAAGTAACCTTTTTATATTCAATCCTCATGTCAGGTAAATCAGACCACATCTCGTTGATCGCAAGATGAGATACATAATTTCCCAGCCTGGTATCTGCTGGCGGATGGATAACCACAGGGTCTCCGTTTAAGCCTTTGGGTTGTCCTGCAGGCTCAGAAAATGCTTGTGAAGACTGCTGCGAATTTATCGGTATTTTTTGGTTAGCCAGGACACGAACGAGAGGCACGGGAGGAGGCGGAAATTCAGAGTTATAAATCCACATCACTAGAATTGCCCCGCTTGAAAGCTGTTGACCAAGAAATGACAGTGTTATATCGTCTTTTTCCTTGTCTTCAGTCCAGTGCGGATGAACTTGAACCCATGGGTGACTTACTCCCGACCTCCGGGAGTTTTGTATGCCCACAAATATGCCCTGTGCCTGCTTGTTGGCGTATTCAGAAGTCTGGAAATGTGCAATGGCGCGGCAGCTGATGGAAGACAATTTTTGTTTTGTTAGGATCTTATAGACATCACCCTCTGGCGTGAATCCCGTTTCACTTCCTACAATTAAATTCTCCAACTCATTGTTCCAATGATTGGATAGTAACGCATTTGATAAAAAGGAGCATACGCCATAAAATCTCCTGAAGACCTCGTAGGCAGGAATAATAAGTTCCAGTCCCGTGTCACTATAGCAACGATAATATGGCGCATCTCTAAGGTCGTGAAGCTGTCCAGCTATGTCTTCGCCGCTCAGGGGAAATTCTTGTATACCGTAGTGCCCGTGGATACGGATGTAGTCTTTTGGATGAACAAGTATCCACTTTTGCGGGGGAATGCGAAGGTTTTCAATCTTGATTTGATCACCCATGATCAAACCATGTTGTCTGGTCATATCGTGCCAGAACGAACCCAACGGGAATGCTGGCAAAGAACCCGCTGATTCAATCACCGACAACAGGCTACAAGCTCCGCTGGCTCTTCGGGCATAGGCAAGACGCTCAGGCTCATGATTATCAATCTCAGCAAACCACAGCTGCACGCGTGGCGTCTCCATCTCATCAATTTTGGGGAGTATTTTGGCGGCGCCAACCAATCGGTACAAAGTGTCATTCAGAGGTAGGCGGGCGAATTGGGTATCTGAAACGGGAGACATGCTGGACTGATGAAGTGCACGAGAGACTAGGCGAAAGGCCAGCGCTTGGCACTGACGGCCAAGTACAGTTAGGGCATAACGTTCTTCGGGTATGCCTAAGCAGTGATGTCAACAGCGTTGACGATTGCGATTTCTGTGGCGATCGGCGTATAGAGATCTACTGGCACGTCCACCTCTTGGATGGGGCGCAGTGAAACGACCAACGAATACCTGGTGGACTTGCCGGCGCGTTCGGCTCCTGGCCAGTCCTTCCACCAACCGCCAATGGGGAACACTGCGATGTGCGACTTCTCACGCAGCTGTGCCGCAGTCCCCCTCCAGACATCGCTATGCACAGAGCCTCTAGCGCGTAGCACTGCCCCGATGTGCCACTCGTTCATATCGGGGTCCGACAGGCTTTCGTCTTCGTCAAAATCTTCAAGGCGATCGAGCTTGTTGATTCGTTGGTTGAAGCGCACCTCATCTTCGCTGGCACCTTTGACAGCAAATCTAAGCCCATGAGACTGATATCGGAATTTGCTCTGCCACCCTCTGCGGCTGGGGTTCGGTTCTACAAAGAAGGATAGAGTTACCCTCATCTCCACCGCAACTTCACCTAAGGCCTCTAGCTCATCGGCTGGCCAAGGTAATTTGTGCAATTTCAGCTCTTTGAGTTTGACCTTGCTCTTTTCAAGCTGATACGGAACGATTGTGTCCTGAACGATGAGAGTGGGAGCGTCTTCAGCCGAAGCCAAGGAATTTTGCAGAGAGACTTTGCCGAAGCCATAGGTGCGCAAGAGTTCCCTCATGTCCCTTTTCTTCGCGCCTCTCGGCAGCTGAGCCAGCATTTGGGGCGTGAAGCGCGCGCCGTGAATCACCAGGGCACGAACGGTTTCTTCCCAATAGTGTGGATACCTAGCTCTTATGTGGGCGCAAATTCGTGCCACTTCTGCGGCTGCTGCACTGGTGTCCCCTGTTTCCGCAAAAGGCCCCTGGTGCATTCTGTGTGATGTCGTCAATATTCGTAAGCTGCTAGGCCCCACTGCAGGAACATTGGTGTCATCAATCGTCGCATTTCCACCTTCCGCTACAACGTCTGGCTTCAAGGGCCATGAATTTCGCCACAAGCGCGATGTAGTCGATGCCGGGGAGAGTGCACCCCCCTGTGCGATGAGCGCGTACGTCGGCCAGCGCTGAATGTCCAAATAGGTCAGGTCAGTGCAGGCACCTACGGTAAGGCCATTCCAGGACTGGCCAGGGTCCTCGATGGAAGTAGAGTGGTTGATATCGGGGTACTGAGTCCAACCCTGCCAGGGCACGTTTCCTGCGGACATCACGAACAGCCGCTGTTTGAGCGCAAAGTCCGTACCCCAGCTGATGCCCTTGGTGTAAGGGTCAAGGCCGTTCAAGCCAAAAGCCAATTGATCCACGCACGCCGACCATTCGGTAGGCATCCCTGCTCCGGGACCGATCGCTGTAGTCATGGTCACAAAAATGCGTGAGCGTCCCGGATTCTTCTGTTCGACCTTGTCCACTGCTTTTGCCATGATCCAGCCGTACAGATGTGGTGGATTAGCTCCTGCAGGCGGGAAGATTTTCACCGACTCCATTCGATGAGGCACATCGAGCTTCTGATCATGCGCCAAAGGTGCCACCAGGTCGCCGTGACAGATGACGCCTGCCATCTCGGTTCCATGTCCATCTACATCCGTACCTGGACCCCACTCCGCATCCACCGCCATCACGTCCTCATGGGCGACAGCCTTCTCCAGCAGAGGATGGGCTCGGTTCACACCCGTGTCGAGCAAGGTGACATAGGGGCTTGTGCCTGGCTCGGCGAATGTGCATCGTTGCAGCAGCTCTTGCACCCAAGGGGCCTGCTCACGAGGCGCAAGATCTGAAAGAAAGAACTCTGCGTGTGGTTGAACGTACCGTATCTCGGCGATCAGATCCAACAGTCTGAGTGCGCCCTCCAATGCTTTGCGAGTCGTCCATGCTGCAACTACAACGCGACCAGGGAAGCTGAGGTAACTCGTTTCGACCTGAATACCGAACTGCACGGCAGCTGCTTGGAATGCCTTTGCTGTTGCGCTCGCTGTCCGGGCACCGTTGCGCAACCAGATTTGCAGCCAAGTTGCTTTCTCAGGCGCTGGTGGTGCCGCATCCTCTGTCCACAACTCTGCAAAGGCCGCTCCACGAATTTTCTCTATTGCATTGACGAGCTGTGTATGGGGAGGCTTCCCATACTTTGTCATAGGGCCGCTCAGGTACTTCCTTACCCGAGTCTCAAGCGCACTCAGCTTGCCTTCCGGAACATGAAGCGCAACGACTTGGGCTCCGCCACCGGACTGCGCAACAGTTAAAACCTCTATTTCGTCTTTGCGCCACTCGAGGGCTTTGACATCAAATTTCGCCTGAGCCGAAAACTCGATCGCAATGATCATTCCAGTGGACGTAGTCAGCCCGCGCTTTGCACGCTCCAAGGAAAGAGCTTCTGCGTCTAGCCGTAGTTTCGCGAGTTGACGCAGCAACGCGCTGCCATGCTGCTCCCGGTCCCGCTGAAGCTCCGATGGCTTGGGAAACGAGTGTGTCGACTGGAAGCTTCGGTCGGTAGTGAATCCCGTAACTGACAAATGATCGAGATCTGGCATGGTGAGGGCAACGATTCATTTTGTTACCTCAATGTACCAGACCGGCCGGCCGGACGGCCGGGCCGATCAGTTGTGCAGCTGGCTTGCAGCTCGCTCCTGCAGGTGGGTGAGAACGCTTTTTTCTGAAATGCTCGATCGTTCGTCAAGGATGGCGTCCTTGATGGCGTCCTCACAAGCCTTGGTGATTTCGGAGTGGGAAAGCCCCACTGCACGGGGGACCAGATTTGACCAGTTCAAGTCTGCAGGAGCCATCATCGCCAAACGATTGCGCAGCAGTTCATCGACTTGCGCTTCGTCTGGGGTGGCATATCGAATCACATCGTCGAAGCGGCGAAAGAGCGCAGTATCAAGAGAAGCTCCGTGGTTCGTTGCCGCCACGATGATGCTGTCCGAGGTGTCCTGCTCGATCAGCTGCAAGAACATGTTCAACGTGCGGCGCATCTCTGCAACGTCATGCTGCCCCCCCCGCTGCATGCCCAGCGAGTCGAACTCGTCAAAAAAGTACACACCGCGGGTGATCTTGAGAGCTTCGAAGACCAAGCGAAGCTTAGAGGCGCTTTCCCCCATGAACTTGGTGATGAGACTGTCAAACCGCGCGGTGAAAAGCGGCAGCTTCAGCTCCGTAGCGAGCACGGCAGCCGTCATCGTTTTGCCTGTGCCGGGAGGCCCTACCAACAAGAGCTTGCGGCGAGCCGCCAATCCATGCTCACTGAGACGCTCATGCTGACGCTGCTCCAGGAGCACGCGTTGCAGCTTCTGCTCCACCTCCCTGGACAGGACCATGTGCTTCAAAGGGTGCTGAGGGTACTGCGCTGTCAGCAGCTCAGCCAGTTCGCCGCGAGGCTGCACAAGAGGCAATGTCCGTGCGCGCGCACGGGGGGCAGCAGGGGCTCGCGCCTTTTCAATGAGCTCTCGCAGCTCCGCTGCAAGTTTTGAGTGACCACGGCGAGCTTCATCCGCAGCGACTTGAAGTGCCACGGAGATGAACTGTGCGTCTTCGTTACCTGCGTAGGCTCTGAAAAGCGCTTTGATTTGGTCTGCTCTTGCCATGTTGTTTCTAATTTTGATTGTAGGTGAGGCTACTATCAAATTGTGCTATTGTTGCACATATGATGTATCTATAGCACATCAATGAGTATTCAAACGTTCCCTACACGACAAAGTGAACTGATCAGGCAGGCACGAGGACAGCGCACCCAAGCCGAATTCGCGAAGCTCCTTGGCGTAGATCGTTCTTGTTTGTCGCGGTACGAGCGCGAGCAACTCGGTGCCCCGACATCCGTCATCAACCACTGCCTCGGTGCGATAGCAGCACAGTCGCGCTCCCCCGTTGCTGAAGTGGACCCTGTGCGCCGTGCACTGCGTTTGACTATCGACGCAACGAGGGAGTTGCAGATCGCCACGGCCCTGGATGCCCGTGAGCAATGAAACTGACGGCAGCAGGGACGGATGCTCCTTGCCGTTCACTATCCCCACCGACCTGATCTTTACTGGCGGCGAGGCTCAGTCAGTTCCAAGTAAGCCCGATAATTGTTGGCGCCACACGTGATGGCGAACGCCCATGGACCAAGGTATGACTATGAATTTGACCGAACTACTGGCCGCGAAAGCTGCTCTGGATGCAGAAATCGCCAAGGCAAAGAAAACTGAAGCCACAGCCGCACTTCGTCGCGTACAAGAGCTCGTCACCGAGTTTGGCCTCACCTCTCAGCAAGTCTTTCCGTTGCTGCCCGCCAAAAGCAAAAAGCAAGGCGCGGCCAAGTACCAAAATCCAACTACTGGCGCCACATGGACAGGACGGGGCAAGCCTCCTGCGTGGATCGTCGGCCAAGATCGCAACGCCTTTCTCATCGCTCAACCTGCCCAACATGAAGGGCCGTTCCTAGCAGAGATGGCTGCTGCGGCAGATCGCCGTAGAGCCTAATCTCGGTCCCGGCGTTTTCCGAGAACGCCTCACGCCAGTTCCAGCTCTCGCTGCAGGTTGGGCGACTTGTGAGGTCTGCCGTGAAGAGCCTGGCTCATCACGTGCAGCAAAGGCCCATCGCTGGCGACATTGGCGAAGAACTGCGGTGGATGAAAGCCGCCCGCCATGTCGCGCAGCTTGCTCAGCGGTATGGGAGACGCGAGTTGTGTAGGTTCGCTCAGCCCCAGTGCAAAGGCTTTTGGCAGACCCGAAAAATACTCAAAGAACTCGTGGCGCTTGAGCCCGGATACAGTGCCGAATCGCCTCCACAGAGTACTGGGAGCGAGTGTGTGCAGGCCTGTCACCGTGGCGCATCCGACGATGCTACCCACCGGCATCTTTACATAGATCCAGACCGTCGTTGACGTATTCCGTAGCGCATCTGATTGCTGAAGCTCGCTACAGCCTGTAGATGCCTTGGGCATCTTCGGTTCAGTGGCGTGCTTGCTTTCGGTTCGTCGGGATTTCGTACTTTCTCAGATGGTAGGAAACAGCAGATGTGCTGAGGCAGTCACTTATCAGTCGGCCCGGGAACACCCAAGGGTTGAAGTCTGACCCACCCAAATGTTCTGGTGACTGCAGCGCTCGGACAAACGCGCCCACTTCTTGCGGCACCTCCATCCAGCGATCCTTCAGGCGCATCTGCAACCCTGTCGCCCAGTCAACGTCCTGGTGTCTCAGCTGAAGTATTTGCGTCAGTGGCACGTTCAGTAGGTGCGCAAGTAACGTAGCGGTCAACGACAACTCAGTTGGGCGAGGAGGTTTGCCCGCAATGGCATCCATCAATAGCCTTGCGTACCGCGCTTGCGGCAGCAGAGATTGTCTGGGTGCCGTGCGCTTGCCGGGCACCTTCAGGCGCATCCCGTGCCGGCTCGCCAAGTGCGACAAGTAGGGGGTCAGTGATGCGCGCAGGCCTGGCTTGCTTCGCAAGAGTGCATCGACTGCTTCCTGCTTGAGTTGCGTTGCGCGTCCCACCTTGGCGGCAGTCAACAGGGCAATGGCAGCAGAAAGATAGGACTTGCGACTTCGTACATTCAGCGGCTTTTGCCGTTGGGCCAACGCCGTATCAAAGGCTTGGAGATCGGCGGCCCAGGGCTTGCCTGTAGCGCCCTTGAGCTTGCTTTGCACCAAGGCCTCATCCGAGTTTTGGCGGCGCGCTGCAGCGTCTTGGAGGAAAGCGCCTTGTTCCACCAAAAACTGCATTAGCAACCCCATTTGCCGCAGCTCCTGCGTTGTGAAGGTCTCCAGCAACACGGCCTGGTCCAACGGGACGGATGCCTGCTGCAGCGCGATGTCTATGCGAGTGATGAACTGCAAGTAGCGCGAAGCATGCGCCGCCAACTTGCTTGCCCGCTGCGATGAATTGCCCCACTGCGTGAAGTCCGCGTACAGCTGCTTCGCCTGTTGAGTCACTAGCATGTGCTGGGCTGACTGCTGCCGTTTCACATTCCCGCGCTTGATGGAACAGCTGAAACAAGGCGAGAAGCCCGTTCCCTGCACGCGCGAGCCGCAATCTGGACAGTCATGGCTGGGACCATCCAGTTCGCAGCACTTGCTGCAAAGATGGCAACCAGCGAGCGTCATAAAGTACTGAGTGCGGTGCTTGTGACAGTGGCTGCAGGTAGCCTGAGTAACTTTGCGCAGACAACGCTCACACATCTGGCCACGCTCAGGAAAGCCGCGCGACCTGCTCAGCCTCGCGCTCGGCGTTCCACACGTATCGCAAGGTCTTGAAGTGCGGTAATAAGGCGCACATGATGCGCATGCAACGCG
>JANDJZ010000458.1:0-20000 GCA_027943245.1 Acanthamoeba sp. SK_2022b
GGACAGTAGACCAATTGTATGACAGCACCATTGATCTGATCACGAATGTGATGAAGTCATCCAGATGCTTCGTTCTTGCACTATAAGTATTGCCAGGAGCGTAGGCAGTAGCAATAGCACTCTGAATATCAATTTTAATCACAGTGGGCTCTTTTGTGACAAGACGTAGTTTGTTGAGGTAGAGTGCTTGTTTCACTCCCTCAGAAAGTGACATGTACTCTGCCCAAGTTGGCATAATTGTAGAATGCCTTGCTGTCTATCACGTATAATCTCCATGGATAGTATAGACTTGGCAGGACCAAGATCTTTCATGCCAAACCGCTGGCTCAACACTTGCTTGACATTGGTGAGATGCTTGTAACACTTGCTAGTAATGATGACACAGTCATCAATATAGAGCAAAATTACAGCAAGAACTGGAGCATTCTTCTGTATATAGATACAGGGGTCAGCTGGTTGGCTGAAAACCAATTTGTTGTCGGTGTTGATCAATGGTTCTGTTCCAGGCTAAGGGAGCCTGTTTCAAGCCATATAGACTCTTGTGCAGATAGCACACATGATGAGGGTATTCATTTTACACAAAGCCTTCAGGTTGTGATCTTGCTCTCCTCATCCAGCTCAGCTTGTAAAAAAGCTGAGTTGACATCCATCTGCTCGATTTCAAGGTCCAGTGTAGTGGCAGTGGCCAGGAGCAGGCACAGGTTTTCCATTCTCATAACTGGTGCAAATGTCTCATCATAATCAATGGCCTATTGCTGAGAGAAACCTTTAGCAACCCAGTGTGCTTTATAGCGGTCCACTTCACCATCAGCTGTATATTTCAGCTTGAAGATCCAGCAAGTTGTAATGGCCTTTCTACCAGGTGGGAGTGGTCTCAACTCCCAAGTATGGTTATTCACCAGCGCATTATACTCTTCATGCATTGCTATAGCCCACTTATCAGCCTTGAATTGCATCCAGGTTAGTATTGGGGGTAATAATGGGCACAGCACATTGCATCACCAATGCAAAGTCGTTTTGTAGCAAGGTGTTGGCCTTGGGTTTCCTCTTTTCAGTTGGAGGCACAAACTTTAGGGTAAATCGTGTTGGCAGTGATGACCCTTGGGTGTTTCATTGCTGTTGTTGCCTCTGGGGTTGTTATTCCAGTGGCAGTTGTCATTGCCATGATCTCCCCTCGCTCCTTACTGCACAACCGCTCAGAAGGAGGGACAGGCAGGTTGACACTGGCTGCCATACCCACTGTCAACATAATTGCCATCAACAGGATGTACTGGACCAGTTGGATCAACACTAAAGATATTCGCCCCAGCACCAATATCAGGAGTAACCAGACCATGCTGAAGAGTCTGGCCCACAGCAGAACCACCACTGGTTGCGTTTGAGTTGTTGTCCATGCCACAGTCATATGCAGGCACACTGGCAGGATTGCTAGCCACGCAGCTCCTAGCTGCAGGGGTACTTGTGCAGTGTAGGCCACCAACAACACTAGCATTGGATGATGCAGACACCACACACACATTCCCAACACCACTGGCAGCACTCGTGGCTGGACATGCTGTTGAGCTAAGACTTGTGACCAGGTCACAATGGTCTTTGGCCTTGAGGTGTCAGGCGAGTTATCAACAAGCAGTAGGTCAGTGGCACTGCCAGTAGTGACCATCTTGTTGTTGGCAAACACCACGTTGCGTGTAGACGCAGCTCCTTGCCCAAAAATACCCGATAACTTGAACTGTCACAGTGTGGGCCCGTACTGCAAGCGCCAAGTTTGTTGCGTTTTTGACCAGGGGTATGGATGTATACTTTGCACAAAGATATGTAGGTCGTCAAGAAGTGGGCCTCCCCCTCCCCAAATGCATATGGGCGCAGTGCCATCAAGTCGAGTATGTGGCAATGCTTTGTAAATTGCACATGCAGCATTGGCAGCTTCAGCCCAGTAGGCAGGAGGCAGGCACGCATGATGAATCATGGGCCTAACCATGTCTCCATGGTTACCAGAGTCCTATTAAACCATTCTGCCACTCCATTAAGATCAGGTATAGGGCTCTGTGGGTGTATGAATAATGCCATGGTCATGAAGAAGCAGAGCAAATGCATGACCAGTATATTCACCACCATGATCAGTATGGAGATGCAGGCACAGGCCAGAGGCATGATTAACACTGAGGAAGTCCTTGAGACATCCTCACTGGTGCATTGCTTTTCCTGCTGATTGGGTAAACTGTGGCATATTGAGGAAGTCATCAATAAATGTGACAAAGTAGGTCTTGCCAGAGAACGAGGGACTAATAGGCCCACACACATCACTATGTACGACTTCCATTATAAGTGTAGATCAATAAACAGGTCCTTACCCAACCTTGTGGTGAGTCTGCTTGTAGAGTCCCCTTCATCCCCTATGATAGGCAGGAGTAGTGTTGACAACATCTGCCCAATATGTCCCAGATGGCAGTGTAACTCCATGAGTGAATGTGCTGACCTGTAATACATGCTTGTTCAGGTGCAGTAGCACTTTTAATGCTGAGGTCCATAATCAGCACTTCTCCTGTAAGACCAGTGGCAAAGACAAGAGTATCTGTCTTGCAATGGTGTATGGAGACACTGCCAGCATGAAGAACAATGTAGTATTTGCCTGGGTGAGTTAACTTAGCAGTTGAGACAAGGTTTTTGGCTAAACCAGGCACAAATAATACTTGTTCCAGTGTAAATGAGTACTCCCTTCCTCCATGTGTGATGACAGCATGTACTGTGCCTTGTCCAGTGGAGTGCAGGTGTAGATTATCACCAAGACAGGTGTAGGTGAAGTATCAACTTAATTTTATGTAGCCAATGTCTATTACATATCATGTGGCTGGTCACAGCTGAGTCTAGGTACCATATGCCATTTTCATTGTAATCAGCTACATTGTCTCCTGTCCAGTGAAGCTGCTCTTCATACTCAGCCAATTTAGTTGTGGTGTTGGCCTGTTCTCAAGAGAGTGTAGACTTGAGGCGCCAGCAATCCTTGGTCCAGTGTCCCTTTCGCCTGCAGAACTTGCAATAAGGGGTTTACACCTGGTGAATGGACAGGCTAGACAGGAGAAGCCTAACAACCAGACTACCATTACCACCATGTGAGTTAGGCGTAGAGTTAGGCTTCTCCTGTCTAGCCTGTCCATTCACCAGGTGTAAACCCCTGGCCTTTGGTCGATCATTCTTATGCTTCTGTTGGGTCTTGCTTGACACTAGTCCAGACTTGTTGCGCTCATGTGTAACAGCATTGCCTTGTTCTCAAGGGTGTTGTGAGAGGTACAGTTCATAATGGAGCAGTCAACTGTGCGCCCATTCAATATCTGTTTCTTCTTGGAGCATCACCACAATGGGAGTAAAGCTGGCTGGAAGACCCTTGAGTGTCCTATGGACAAGATATTCTTGTGTAATAAGACCACTGGGTAGCTGCGCAGCCACCTATGAAGTTTGGCAAAGTAATCATGAAGACTCTCACCATCATGGTGAGTTATATTGTTGAAACACTCAAAGTTGAGGTGATTCATAAGCGGGCTCACTGCTGCATAACGTTGGAGAAGTCTTGCCCACATTACTTGAGGTTGGTACCTCACATCTTCAAGAGATGTAAAGGTCAAGTCATCTACACAGGCAGAAATCAAGGTTGCAGCTTGTTGTTCACAGCGCTGGTATATGGGTTTCAGAGTAATGTCTGAGGGCTCTTTCTCCACACCAGTAACCAGTTCAAGTAAACCACTAGATTCAAGTGCATTGACCATGCCTCTCTTCCAAATATTGAAGTTCATGCCATCAAGCATGGAAGCTCCAAACACTCATAAAGGGATACCTGTACCTGCTTCTGCGGGAGCAGCCAGTACAAGTGCAGTATTGAGGGCAGTATGTACTTCAAGAAAGGTAGAGGAGTTGGTATTCACATTGTGTGGTCCAGCTTGAAGGTGTATAGGCTTGGTGGAGGCGTATTGTTGACCTGTCTAGGGAAAACATCATCATCACACTCCTTGCCACAGCCATTGTTGGTGTCAGAGCCTGGCTGTGTAATGTTCTCCAGTATTGACTGCTCTCCCAGATCCACCATGACAAGGTTATATAGTATGGTGTTGTTCAGTGCGCATAGAGCTGTGGGCCCATAACCTGTACAGAGACATGCAAGTGGGAGTAAAAAGAACAGTGATTTTATTGAGAACAATGTACACTATATATGTCATTGTTTAGCTGAAGAGGTGGTTAGCCGAAGCATATGGCTCATTTAGCTGAAGAGGTGGTTAGCCAAAGCATATGGCTCAGCGAAGTAAGTAGATCAGCAAATTGATGAGGTATGCAGGCCAGCACATTCATTGCTGTTGGATGTATAAAACGTTCAGAGATTTACCAGTGATAAACAAGGTAAGTCTGCCAAATATAGACTATCGATGTCATGGTGACACAATAGTTGTAACACAAGCACACTCCATAATTGTGAACCTTAGGCAAGGTGTTGGACAGTTAAAGGTACAAACTGGCCCACAGCCATACAACAGTTACAAGGTTTGGGGTACCAGAGGGAGGTAGAATTCAAAGAAGTCAATTAGGTGTTGTGCAACTTTTGCAGCAAGAGCATCCACTGCTTGATTGGCCACCAGCCAATGTAGGGAACTGGCTACACCTGAATTGCTTTCAGTCAACAAGGTGCAGTGGTGGGTAAGTGTGGCAAATTGTTTTGGCCTGTACCTTCCAGAGCAGTTCACTAGCCACTTTGTATGGATGCCAGTATCCCAAATACAGTAGCAGTTCATCCTTGTAAGTTTTGCCTGAACCCAAGTTGTTGAAAGCTCTCTGCAGGTTGTTGGGTGGTTTGTGTATAAAGACCTTGGCCCCTGTAAAAGGTTGAGATCTTATATAAAAAACAAGATACCTTCATGTGGTACCATCAGGTGTGTTACCTAGCGGCCTTCTCCCAGTGGCTCAAAGAGCGTTCTCCCTGGGGCCAGGGGAGTGGGGTGCACACCAGAGCAGCAAAAAGGATACGGCACGGTGGATTCCCGGGTGGTCGCCCACCCCAGTACTAACACCGCCTGGCGCAGCTTAACTTCGCTGTTCGGATGGGAAGCGGTGCTTTCTGCGCAGTATGGCCGTATCCATCAGTTAGGACCTGGCTGGTGTACATCAAGGACACCACACAAGAGCTACCACTTCCTTTTTCCTCTACTGCTTCTTCGTCCTCTAAAACCTCTCCAACTTGTGTGCTGGCCTACATGGCTGTTCATGCTTTGGGCAAAGGAAGAAGAAGAACTGTGCCACCTTTGAGAAAGAACTAAGACACAACATGCAAGCCACAGCAGTCCATGAATAACAATGTCTTGTGCTGCTTGTGATGGCAGCTGGTGGTATTATGGCAAGGCATAAGCACTACCTGTGGATCAGCCAAGGCAGGTCGTTGTGGAAATCATTGTGGATATCTACCATTTCCTTCTTGCTCTTTGGAATTGTGTTCCACTGTTTGGCATGAACCAAAAAGGATTTAATGTTTGACACAGAAAAGGGAACTGCCTTCCAATCTTTGGTAAGTCAACTGGTAGTGTTGGTGTGGAGCTGTTGGGGTTTGACCAGGAATAGCATGAAAGATTGGGAGACAGAGAACAGATAGGGTGAAAAGTTGAGATCAGATTTGGAGTGGCCATTCTGTGCTCCAAAGGAAAGTGGAGCTGTCAGGGGTAGACCAGGAATAGCACAAATTGGGAGATATGGAACAGATGCTCCAATGGAACCAAGAGGTCTCCCTCACTGGTGAATGCACTTGAAAAAAGGGTGAAAGCTGAAATCTGATTTTGGAGTGGCCAGCTGTGCTCCAATGGAACAGAACTGGAGGCCAGCTACAAAACTGCTTGGTCAAGCCCCAGTTTTTCACTTTTTACCACCACCCCACAAGACCAACAAGCTGTTCTGACCTTCATTTCCTACAATGCTTGACCCAACCTCATACATCAACTCACTGGCCACTTCTGATGCCACAGGCCTGCCAGGTACACCCCAATATTTTCCAATTATTCCTATTTGCATGAAACTGTGAGCACATGATGGGTCTGTTTTGTGGTGAAAAACTGTTTAGTGTGGTGTGCTTACGATTTTTTTCCCTTGGCCATCTTGTCTATCTTGGGAATGTGGTGATGAGATGGAGTGGGCGACCCCCTTCTCTGGCAGGCCATCTGCAGCAAGCAGCAAAGTCATCCAGAATGGTTGGAGCACAAGATTGTGGCAGATTTGAATGTGTCCCCTGCCCTTGTCAACAAGGTCAAGCAGTGGAGGTGAGCCAGAGAGAAGGGTCCATGGATCTTTCAACCAGAGAATGTTCAGTTGATGGTGGCGCTCTTGTCAGTTGATGAGAAGGGGGCGACCTACACAATGAAGGATGTTCAACACGTCTTTACAGATGAGCTTGGCAAACACTGGACCATCTCAACCCTCACACAACATCTTGGAAAGGAGTACATCAGAGACGCTACTCAAGCTGGTCAACAACGTGCTTGACCTCAGCAAGCCCAGGGCCATGAAACTTACCCACTTACATGATTGGCATGTGTTTGTGATGACTTTACATTTATATTAAATCAAAATTCAACATTCCTACTGGGTTGTGGCCAGCCTTGGGAGTTGTTTGCTTTAGAAAATTGCCTGGAGGAGAGCCTTGCCCTTGTCTAAAGCTTCACAGCAGACAAAGGTAACGCAAACACGTGAAGGTATGAGCGCAGGTGAGATCATGATTGCAGTCTCAGGAAACCACAGCATGTCAATCTCAGAGGTGCAACAACTCACAAGTGCTGTGAACATGATGATTGACATTTGGCGATTGATGGTAGGTCATGGTACCACACAGCACACATGTGACAGGCATGTGACATGGGCCTTGCTGATGTGGTCAATGTGTTGGCAGTACAGTTTGATGCAGTGGTGGTGGACGTGGCGAGCCTGGAGTGGGTGAGAATCTACCTGCTGTCGCTGTTGGAGCTGCTGCCACTGGTGGTGGCTGCCACCGCCCTGGAGTGAGAGCAAGCTCGTGCAGCAGATGCTTGCGCAGTATTTGCCACTGCTGGACATCATGCCCCTTTGGCAAGGCAGGCTCCTTAGGAGTGGCAGGACATGCAGGGTAGCTTCAAGCTGGGCCAGTCACCCAGCCACCATCTCAAGGCGACTGGCCACCACCAACAGCATGGTCCAGGGCCAAGGGCAAAAAATGGGGAGAGAGATATATGGGAGTGGACCCCACAGTGGCTAACAATTACAGTTCTTTGGTGCATCCCACACTGTTGGGTCTCATCCATGGAGGACTGTGCCTAAAGGGCAACCAGCTCTTGGCGTCATGGAGATCTTCATCCACCCATGCCTCTTGTCTTGCCTCTTGTGCAACACCATCCATGAGTTGTGAGTGCAGACAACGCCAACTAGCATGAGAAGGCACTCACATGTCTTCTTGCAACCTCCAAGCACAGGACATCCTGAGCTGCCTGGTGTCTGCAACAGCAGGTAGTGTTGGCCATTGAAGAGCAAAAGCAACAACAACCTCACAAAAACGCTTCAGCTAGGCTCAGAAGTTTTTCCTTCACACATCCACCACCCTCATGGCCACAAGGGGAGAAGGGTTGACTATGTGATGAAAGAAAGGTGACTTTTGACTTTACATGAGCTACACATGAGGATGAGAATGATCATTGGTCAGTGCCAGTGGCTTGAGGTCCAGCTTCATGACTGCTGGCAAGCTGGGCAAAGTCATGCCGCAGGCTCTTGTGCTGCTTGATCATACACAGATCATTGATGGCGCTGGACAGCTGGTTCTTCTTGATGTCACTAATGCTTGACCGCCACCTCCAACTGCATGATATGAAGGAAAAAAGAAGAGTAGATGAGGGAGTGGATAGACACACAGAGGATGGCTGAGCCCCACGCCATCCCATCTCCAGAAGAATGGAGAACATAGGCCTGAACTCTTTCAAGTCCTTGCATGTGCCTGCAGGGGCACCACCTAATGGCCAGGCAGGTCCTTGGGAAGACCCATGAGGCCAAGGACCGCCACAACTGCCATGGTTCACACTGAGGTGACCACACTCAGAGCAGGTAGTTCTGTGTGCATGAGAGACAGAGTGGGAGAAGAGAAAGAGAGCCACAACACATCACCTCAGAGGGCGAATTCTCACCAAGGTTTCCATGAGGCACACATGTACACCACCCACCCAAACACATGCTTGGTGGAGGCGGGCTCTGCACACCAAAGTTAGTAAAGCCCACAGAGGGAATATGTGGTTAGCCAAGTGTCTCATCCCAATCAGCCTTTGAAGTGTTTTTGCGATTCATGGCTAATAACAGAGTGTTCAGAAAAAAGTAACAATGTCACTTTTTAACAAACCCTAGCAACCCTTTTTAAGCTCTTGCAGTTGTTGAAAACAGACAATGTATACCTGTGCTGGCGCCAACACTTTCACCAGTGCAAATCAAAAGATCTGGAGGTAAGAGCTTGAGCCATTAATCTTTCTACCTCAGCACAGGAGAAGCACCCCCTGGCTCTTGCTGCAGCACACAGATGGACGAACTGAAAGAAGTTAGAAAGAGGCATGGGGGACAGTCATGGTGCCCAAATGTTCTGGGGAGCAAAGATAGAGACAAGGAGAAGAAGGACCAAGAACCTCAGGTACCTCTGACAACCCCAAAAATGCCTGTACATGACCCAAGGTGAGCCCATGTATATTCTGTACATCCACAGATGTGACTTTTTCACCATCTTACCTTTTTCATCACAAAACAAAAAGGTGAGCATTGACCTGAT
The DNA here is from genome assembly GCA_027943245.1 of Acanthamoeba sp. SK_2022b. Classification (NCBI taxonomy): domain Eukaryota; phylum Discosea; order Longamoebia; family Acanthamoebidae; genus Acanthamoeba; species Acanthamoeba sp. SK_2022b. The sequence goes on from JANDJZ010000458.1 coordinate 8,795, forward strand.
GCACATTGGTTCAACCACCACAGCCCAAAGATGTACTTGACCCAAAGGGCATCTTTACATTTCATGTGCATTTGAAGATCACTTTTCATCATTATAGATCTTCACCCACAAGAGAAGTGTGAACTGATGCACATCGGTTCTTCCACCCCAGCCCAGCGATGTACATATATTAGGTGAAATACCAGGTGTTCAGATGAAATTTCGCTTTATGTAGATCTTTACCAAATTTGAGCTGTAACAAGTCCAAAAACAAGCATGTCGACACAAAATCACTCAGACCCGATGCGCATCGGTACCAACCCTTTAAAGATGTTTGTGAAAAGCCAGTTCTTCTTGTTATGTGTTTTTTACTCAACACCAAGACTTTCTGCCATTTCAATCTGCACCAAGGTACTGAAAAACTGTTTTTGAAGGGCTGGAAGAGATCAAGTTCCAACAATATAAACACAATCCATACTGACCAATGCATCTTGTCAAGTACAAAACATCCAATTTTCAAAACTGTTTTACCTCAGTGTACAGAATTTGAAGCTTTTTTTTTTGAGGCCTTGTACATATCTCAGTCTGTTTTTATTCCATTTGTGTCTGAAAAGAGTCATTGTTACTTTTTTCTGAACACTCTGTTTAATAATAGCTTTTAGTATTATTGTTTTGTGTTCATACAGGGGTTTCTGTCTGCCTATTTATGCACATCTTGGTGTCATATGTGGCTGGTGTTGCTTAACCTCCAACCTGTGGCGACTCCCTGCATCTGTCACACCTGTGTGAGACCTTCACATGCCTCATGTTTGAGGCCAACAACAAGGTCCATGCATGTTGCTGCAATCCCAGGCACCTTATGTCTGAGGGTGCACAAGTGAATGGTGTGCACCTCAAGTGTGGGAGGTGTAGCCCAGAGGATCCATGGGAGGTGTAGCCCCAGAGGAGTGCCAACCCAGTACTAACTCCACCTGGCGCAGCTTAACTTTGCTGTTCAGATGGGAAGCAGTGCTCTCTGCACGGTATGGCCATATCCAAAAGTGTTCATATCCTTGTCAAGTGCTCCATTTTTTTGATCAATTTTAAGTGATAATTTGCATATGCAACATGGCCAAGCCATCTCATGGAACACAAAAACACACTAATACATGGCCCTCTCCTCCACAGAAGCTGATCTCAACACTGTCTCTGCGGGTACTCAACAGGCACTCTACATGCATAACCCCCCACCAGCACTCAGAATTCACACCCAAGCTATCACAACAACAACCAGGGCCATCAATGATACCTCCTCTGAGAGCCCTCAGACACATGAAGCACTACAATATCAGCCTGGCAGTGGTGCATCTAGTAATGAGTTGAAGGAGCACCATGAGTGGTATAAAGCGTGATCTTTGCTGATGCTTCTCCATGAAAGCAACACTCAACCATTCTCACCAGCCACCACTAGCCAATTTGTTCCATCATCAGATGTGTCACATAACACCTTCTCCTCCAAAAACTCTTGCCTTTTTCCATTGCATGCAATCTCATTCAACTTCCTCTCTACCTCTCAAAAAGGCTTGATAGGTGTAACTGGGTGAGCACTTTTTTTCTACATCCTCTACTCCACTATCTGGAATTGCTTGCTGCCTTTTTACATGTTGTGGTGGTGATGTTGTGGTGATGTGGTGGTGTTGTTGTGGTGATGTTGTGGTGTTGTGATGCTGTTGTTATGATGTTGTGATGTTGTGGGTGGTGGTGGTGTTGTTGTTAATGGTGTGGTGATGTTGTGGTGGTGATGATGTTGGGGTAGTGTTGTGATGATGTTGTGGTGGTGATGGGATGTTGTGGTGGTGTGGTGTGGTGGTGTTGTTCTGTTGTGGTGTTGTTGTGTAGTGGTGATGTGGTGATGGTGTGGTGTTGTGGTGATGTTGTGATAGTGTGGTTGGTGGTCTTGTGGTGTTGTTGTGTTGTTGTGGTGTTGTGGTAAGTCATTGGGTACCTCAATGGGTAACTTGATGGGTATCAGGTAACTTGTAGGGTAACCCATCCCAGGTAACTCATCAGGTTACTTATTGAACTTGGTGTTTGAGAAAATGAGACACTGACTCTTTTTCTGTAGACAGCATCTGTCTGAGAAGGTGTTCTAAATGTCTACAGCTGCATGACTGCTGATTTGACTGTTGAAAACTGTAGATATTTTGAGAAGGGGCAGTGCCTCATTTTCCTGAACACTCAGTTATTGGCTAATGCTTGGGGTAATAACACATTCATTCAAGCCCAGTTATAAGCCCCTTGCCTTGCCTGTGTGGTACTTTTCTGACACCACTAGCTTCAAATATCATCATAAATAACTGACTTAGAACTCCTATGACTCCTACCATGACTCCTGCTATTTACCAAACACTTAGTCAAATCTCTCTTTCACTTTTACACCATATTTGTCCACTAAAGAACATGCAAAAGGATTCAGTTGTGTGCATCTTGCTATCTTCTGGTTTTTTTTACACCTCACTGGGCCATTCTCTCCAGGGGCAGATTCCTGCAACAAAATGAACTCCACACAACACTTGGGCAGTGCGAGCAAAGCAGCAAAAGGAGTGGGGTGCACACCAGAGCAGCAGCAAAAGGATACGGCACGGTGGATTCCCGGGTGGTCGCCCACCCCAGTACTAACACCGCCTGGCGCAGTTTAACTTCGCTGTTCGGATGGGAAGCGGTGCTTTCTGCGCAGTATGGCCGTATCCATCAGCGGGATACATCGCCTTCGGAGCGGGTGCTTTTGTTAACGTTCTTTCTTTTTACTTGGTCACTGATTCAGCAAACGCTGCGACCTCCCATAATGCAAAAAGGAAGAAGACCATGTAAGAGGCCAGCGTGGGGTCGTGAGAAAGCACTCTAATCCGTAGAATTTTATCTCCGGTTCATAGTCTACATCACTTAAAGTGGTGGCCTGCTCGTCCCTCCATTCCGAGGGGCTGAGCGGTTCCCTTCCAATCCAACAACAATCACACCCCCCCCCCAAAAAAAAACATCTTCCTCACCGCGATAGGGCTGAGCGTAACGCTGAAGGCAGGTGTTGGAAGGGCTGCCGGTAGGTTGTAAGTTTAGCTGCCGTGGGAAGCGCTGCAATCAGCATCGTGATCGCGTCATGAGGGAGAGAGATATATGGGAGGTGTTACGTAAAACATAGCGTAGTAGTATCGCACTGCCGTGATGAAGATGGGTGGTGACCCGAACGGACCGACGGCTTAGGGAGGGCGAGGCGAAGGAGAAGAGGACGGCCAGGAAGGAAAAGGCAGGACCTGCTAAGGCGTTGAAGCTACATTTCATTTTTCTCTTTTCTCTTGGTTGTAATCAACCAACCACTACTACAAGGCACTGTACATGTTACACGACCACCAGCACGAGCAGACGCCGCGCCGGGGAGGAGCGCGCCGTTCATGGTCCTCCTCTACGATCTACCTCTTCCACGTCCTCTGCTTTGGCCATCCTCAATGAAGCAGTCATGTTCGAGGAAGGCACCCCGCCGCCGGTTCAGACCGACAGGAGAGCGGAGGACGCGGCGAGCGACGACGAGGCGGTCTGCTGGGCGTGCTTGTGCAGGAGTTGCACGATCTCGGTGTAGCCCTGCAGGGTGGCGATACGTAGGGCCGTGAAGCCGGCCGACGCCGCGGTCACGTCGGCGTCGTGACGCAGCAGGAGCTTGACCACCTTCTTGTGGTTGTTGCCCGCGGCCATCAACAGCGGCGTCTCGCCCCCTTCCGTCGTCGAGTTGACGTTCGCGCCTCTGCGTGATCGGTGGGTCAGTCGGTGTATCAATCGACGCGTGGGCTTTGGGCGGGAACGGGTACCTGAACAGAAGCAGCTGCACCACAGCAGCGTGGCCGTAGCGCGCGGCCCGTTCGAGCGGCGTGCGCCCGTACGACGTCTTTGCATTTACGTCGGCGCCGCACGACAGCAGCAGCTCGATCTGTTGGGCCAGCGAGAGGAGCACACACATACGCGCGTCAATACAAAACGAACAAAACACCACGGTGGCGTATCATGCGTGAGCAACCGCGCACCGTGTCGTAGTGGCCCTGGGCGGCGGCGAGGTGCAGAGGCGAGGCCTCGGACTTGTGCGACCTCACGTTGACGTCGATGTTGAACTCTCGCAGCATTCTGCGCACGAACTGCGTGTGGCCGTGTTTGGCGCCCCAAAGCAGCATCTCCGTCTGATAGCGCTGCGTCTGTCTGCTCGCCCCCCCACACACCAAATAGGACCGAGTGAGCAGTACTGACCAGAGCCTGTTGTGTGTTGTGTGTTGTGCGTTGGACGCCCAATTACCGTTTGATTCGAGTGAGGCCCAGGACGCATTCCTGATGCCACGACCGATCGCTGCGTCGGGGTCCGCCAAAGTGCTCTTCCTGGAGCACCTTCCACAGCGTCTCGTCCTGCGTCAAATCCCTGCATGCCACGTGCGCGTCAGCGCATTCAACGACACACACACCACACACACACACACACACACACACACACACACACACACACACACACACACAGAGGTGACATGCGCAGTAGACGAGGCGGCGAGCAAGGTTACCTCCAGTGGCGACAGGTGGCGGGCACGATGGAAAGGACGTCGACGGGGCTGAGGAAGCTGAAGACGTGGAGCTGCACCTCCTCGGGGAGCGCGTTGAAGCTCAGGGGAGTGGCGTCCAGCGACCGCTCGCTGTCGACGCGCGTGAGCGCCAGCGACGCCGAGGAGGACGGGGAGCAGGACAGTGAGGAGGAGGGCGAGGAGGAGGGCGGCGAGGAGGAGGGGTTGATCGTGTCCCCGCGGGTGAGCGTGTTCTTCCGGCGGCCTCGCGACCGACTGCGACGCGAACGCGCGGGCGACGACGGGCCGATGATCTTGCGCAGCTTGGGGTTGTTGAAGACCGGATTGTTCACCACCGTGGCCGACATGCGACCGGATCGCTCTACGCCAGCGCCAGCGCTGGAGGGCGCGGGCGGCATCGGGGCCGGGATGCTCTTGACCGCGCAACAGCGGAAGAGCTTGCAGCGGACCTCGCCTCCCTCGGCGTGCTGGAGGGTGGGCGGGGAGGGAGAGGGGGCTTGTGCGGGAGGGTTGCCGCGTGGAGGTGGCTGGAGATTGTTGGCGTGACGATGATGTAGGCAGATGGAGGGAGGTCGGGCCTGGACAAGGAGCTGCCCAGTTCGGGGATTGACGGTAAGGCCCACCTTCCAGCCACCCACGTCCACGAGCACCTCCGAAGCCGCGGCACCGACGTGAAAGTCGTCCCCCACAGTGGTGGGGATGGCGTAGGCAGCCGCTTGGAGATGGGCATTCATCGCGAGTATTCGTTCCCTATCCTTCTCCTCTATTCTATCGCGGTCGGGAGAAAGCAGGGGCGCTCCATCTCCAGGCGTTCCGTTCCACGTGCTGTGGCGCGCCTTCACCAGCAGGGGAGGAGGGAAGGACATGCGTGCGTCGTTGGGGATTCTACAACTGATGAAATTTCCTCGCTCCTCCGAATCTTCTACTCGTTAGATGCCACAGCGAGTTGGCTGCCTGACTCTTCCAAGACACGTCAGCCTTCTCCTTCTGTGGTGTCTTTCTGCAATCTAGGTGAGATGAGCGGAGCCAGTACGCTAAAGATCTTATGATCTCCAGCTGGGTCGTGGTCTGTGCTGCCGTGTCCCTGGCGCCCGTAGGCCCGAGCGACCGGATTTTCCCCATTTTTCCCATTTACTCCGTTTCGCGCGCTTTTCGTTCGCCGCAAGACGTTCGCAAGATGCAGCGAGGGCGCCGAGCAGGCGAGAGGAATGAACCAAGATTGCGGTTGATTGATAAAAGAGAGCTTGAGATGTACAATTCAGTCGAAAAAAGGTTGCAGGAGAAGGCCGGGGAAAAACAGCAGAGAGGGAAGGCACTTAAGCGTCCCTCGAGCGTTTCGCCTTCTTGATAGGTAGGCCGGTTCGACGAGGTAGGCAGAAGAGGAGGAGGAGATGAGGCAGAGTCTCTGTCAGGCTGAGCCATGAGGCTTCTTAGGGGTACTTGCTCTTGTCCAGATCGTCGAAGTAGGGGTGCTTGAGAGCGTCCTTGGCCGTGATGCGCTCCTGCGGCGCGTACCTCAGCATTTTCTGTGAGAGGACCGAGTCACAGTGAGGTAATGTTAATGACGTTGGTGGTGCTTACGAAACAGTGCGCGAAAGCATACCGAGAGAAGGTCGAGGCCAAGAGGGTCAAGGCCAGGAACGACAGTGGCCAAGCTCTGGGGCTTCCACTGTCCAAAGGTGGACTTGTAGTCGGGGAGCGTGGTCACACCGGGCCACACCTCCTCGTTAGGAGTGCCGAGGGTCCTGCAGAGCATCGTGTGGAGTCAACTACATGAACGAGATGCTAGCTAGACAGAGAGGAGTGGTCCCTAGTACCTGAAGATGCGGAACAGCTCGTCGATCTCGCAATCGCCAGGGAAGAGGGGGCGCTTGGTGACAAGCTCGGCAAAGATGCAACCAACAGACCACATGTCGACGGGAGTCGAGTAGCGAGCCTGGCCGAGGAGGATCTCGGGAGCGCGGTACCAGAGCGTGACCACCTCATGGGTGTAGGTGCGGATGGGCACGCCAAAGGCGCGGGCCAGACCAAAGTCGGCGAGCTTGAGGACACCCTTGCGGTCGATGAGCAAGTTGGCCAGCTTCAAGTCCCTGTGCAGAATGCGGTGCGAGTGGCAGTAGGCAATGCCCTTGAGGATCTGATACAGATAGCTCTGCAGTGATGTTGTGGCGGGAAACGCCATAACGAGGTCAGCCGTTGTTGAGGCGAGCAGCAATCGAACTCACATCCCAACTTGCGAGATGAGATGCCCTAATCAATGGATTAAGGCATTAGAGCGTTTGTGAAGGGTTGCAAACCTTAACCAACTTGGTTGAAAGAGGGCCACTTCCAGTTGACTCGACGTAGGTCTTGAGGTCCTGGTCAAGGAACTCGAACACCAGGTACAAGGTCGAGTTGCAGTGAATCACATCGAGCAACCTAGGAGAGGAATGCATTTACAGCGCGAGTTAAACGTGAGAATCGCCTTCGCATCATATTCCCTTCACCTCACGCAGTATTGCGCAACAGGTGATAGAAGGTACGTACTTGACGATGTTGGCGCAGTTGGAGAGCTCCTTGAGGAGAGACACTTCGCGAAGAGCGGTAGCGGGTACGCCTTCGTCCTCGGCCTCAAGGAGGCGCATCTTCTTGAGCGCAATGAATCGCTGGCTCTCGGTATCGATGGCCTTGTATACTTCGCCATAGGTACCCTCACCGAGCTTCTCCTTGATGTCATACCTCTGCAGAGGACTGGGCTTGGCTTGCATCTTCACTTGGGAACGCGGCACTTTGGAACGCATGGATGTCAGTATCAAATGGAATGAAGAAATTGCGCAAAATGAGCGATCGACTCGGGTTGGGTCCGTACGTCGATCGGTTTGCGAGTGTAGAGTGGCGCCGCAGGTACCTTAAGGCGGCGAAGAAGGGTTCCCGCGAGATCGAAGGAGAGGGAGGGAGTGGGGTCGCTGGGAGCAGGAAGGAGGCAATGGCCGTATTTGAGGTTGGCGAAGTCGACGCAACGAGCCTCCGAGGATTTTGGCGCGAAAGCAGAGCATCGCTCGAAGTTTGAGGCGTGCACGAATGCTGCAGGACGCTTGATCGGTATGCCAATTATTTTGTAAATTTTCTTTGCTGTGTTGTGCTTGTGGCGCACACGTGTGATGATGGAAGAGGAACTGCGCCAGGAGGTGCTGCGATGGGGGCCCGTGCTCGAAGAGGTGGCGCTTGCCGCACGCCAACTCGACCGCCTTCGATCAACCCTGCTGGTACCTGCCTTGACCATGAAAGAGCTGTAGATTTCCTTTTCTGCTGATTTTTAGACGACGCCAATCTACATCGTCAGCGTTCGGCTCAAGATGAGACCGAGCCCACCCGAGGATGGACCGAGGCGAGCCCCGATGCCTCGGCCGAAGTGGCGGCCCTCTACCAAGCCTTCCTTCCCACGCTCCAGCGCGCGCTCGCTCCCCCACCCGCCGCTCCCCGTGCTCCTGTCTCGGCACCGATGGTGCCCGCCCAGGCCGCGCCAGTGGCGGTAGCGCCCTCCCCGCCCGTTGCCGCCGTGGCCGACGCCGACGCGACGTCCACGCCCAAGGACCATGACGTCAGCACCAGCCTTACGGCAATGGACGTCGAGCAGCAAGGGGCGCAGCAAGAGCAGCGCGGGCGACACAAGGGCGAAGGCGGCGATGGCGGCCCCGCCACAGCCGTGACGGAGAGATCCGATCCCGAGGGAGAGCCCGAGCTCGAGCCCGAACCCGAGGAGGAGGAGGAGGACGACTCGCCTCCGCCGAGCAAGCGGCGCCGATTGGAGAAGAGGGAGGAGGAGAGGCAAGTCAAAGAAGAGGAGGAAGAGGAGGAGATGGCGGACAAGAACGAGGAAGAGGGGGAGGAGGACGATAAGAAGAAGGAAATGGAAGAGGAAATGGAAGAAGAAACGAAGGAAAAGGAGGAGGAGGAGGAAGAGGAGAAGGAGGAAGACCTGCTCGAGAAGGAGAAGGCGAAGCTGAAGAAGGAGAAGGAGGAGCTCGAGCGAGCGATGCGCGAGCAGGTGGAGCTGGAGGAGAGGGAACAGCAGCTGCAGCTGCAGCTCAAGAAGAAGCAGGAGCGGCTCGAGCGGGCCGAGCGCGAGAGGGAGCTGCTCGAGCAGGAGCGGGAGAGGGCCGAGCGCGAGAGGGAGAAGGAGAGGGAGAAGAAGCGGGAGCGAGAGCGCGAACGCGAGCGAATCGAGGAGAAGGAGCGACAGCGGCTGGAGCGGGAGAAGGAGCGGCTTCAGAGGGAGAAGGAACGGCTCGAGAAGGAGCAGGAGCGGGAGCGACGGCGCGACGAAGAGGCCGCCCAAGCGGCCAAGAGGGAGCGCGAACGCGAGCGGCTCGAGAAGAAGGAAAAGGAACGGGAAAAGGAAAAGGAGAGGGAGAGGGAGCGACTCGAGCAGGAGCAGGAGCAGGAGTCGCTGGCCGCCGCCGCCGCCGTCACCTCCACCAAGCGAGGGCGCGGCGCCGGCGGAAACCGCACACCGACGCTCGACGATTCCTCCTCCTCCTCCTCCTCGCTGTCGTCGTCACCCTCTTCTTCTTTGTCGTCGTCCGCCGCCACGGGCCACGGCGCCAATTTCTTGGAGACCGAGCTGCCGCTCAGCAAGTCGTACGCGCTCTCTCCGCTCCTCCCGATTACAATTGTGTGCGGACATGGCCGAACGGTCGACGCTCGGCGCTGACTTGGAGAACACAAAACGCGCGTGCGTGCGTGGCTTCGGGGCACGCAGGCCGGGCCCGTTGTGTGGCGCGATACGGGCGCCGCCCGAGTACGTCATCCCCGTGGGCACGCCGGTGGCCGCCAAGACCGCCAAGGTAAAATATTTATATTTATTATATTTATATTTAATTTTTGTTCTGTATTTTTGGTGTCTCGGTGCATGTCTGCCTCATCTCCTTTCCGCGCGCAGGCAAGCAGGACCAAGCCGGCCGAATGGCTGCTCGCCACCGTCGTGCGCTACGTCGCGGGTCCGCTCTCTCGCACTTTCCCTTGTCGCCTGCGTGTGTGACGCGCGCCCTCATTTGTCCGCGCGTGAGAACAGACAAGCAGCGATACGAAGTCGTGGACGCCGATCCCGAAGAGACAGAGAACAACAGAAAGTACAAATTATTTTTATTTTATATATTTTATATATTTTATTTATTTATATGGACTTTCTTTATTTACGTGGACTTGGCCTGACCTCGCTGCGACCCGCACAGGCGCTACCTCTTGCCGCGGCCCTGCGTCATTCCGCTCCCCACCTCCCTCCCCGAGTCGTGGTCCAAAGGTGCGTCGATCGGTGCGTGGGTGGGTGGGTGGTGTCGCATATACCAACCGAGCTTGCGCGTGTCGTGGAATGCAGGCACGCAGTTCAGCAAGGGCATGATGGTGCTCGCCATGTTTCCCAACACGACTGCCTTCTACCCGGCCACTGTGCAAGTTGGGCCGCGACGGGTACCTCTTCTCCCCTCCTCTGTGCACCTCCCCCTCCCTCGACCCGCGACCCTGTGTTCTGACTCGATGCCGCACGACGATCAGCGGAAGGACAAGAACTACGTGCTTTTGTTTGACGACGACGAAGAAGACGGCCAGAAGTGCAAGCGCTACGTGTCCCCTCGCTTCGTCGTCCACTACGACAAGTAGGGAAACATTTTGTTTTGTTTTCCGAGTGGGCTGGAAACGCTCGCGATTGGTTGCTACATTAAATCTCTTGAATCGTTGCCAAGAGCGGTCATTGGTCGGGATTGTTTGTTCATTTCCGGGCCCCGCAAACTTTGGGTTTCTTTCACAAAGCCTATCTTGCGCACAAGGATGAACAGAGGGAGCCTCATGGCCGCGGCCTTCTTGTTGGTGGCGATGGCGGTGGCGACGGTCAAGTGCGACTTTGAGCCTAACGGTGCCTACTGGTCCGCGCAACTCACGATCGCCACCACCTTGGGCTCGCCTCAGATGACATCGACCGGCACCTTCTACTACGACTCCACCATCCCGGCCACCCGCTTTGATGCCTACACCACCCCCAACCCCGACAACGACAGTACGCCCCCCTCCCACATCTCCAACCGTTGCACTGGAACATCTAACTACATTGTGTGGACGCAGACCCCAGCTGGTCGCACATCTACAACTACAACCTGGTACATGCCGTTGTTGGCCTCTCCTCTCATGTAACGCGTTCGTTACACGTTGTTAATGGTGATGGTTGTGTTTTGCTTCTGTGGCAACACGAGTAGGGCACCATGTTCATCTTGCTGTCCGAGAACGGAGGCACGAGCTGCAGCAACACGACCATCGGCACGACCATGCCGAGGATCGTCTGCCCCAGCTCTCAATGCGACTCCTCCACCACCTGCTACAGCGACCCCGGCTTCCCCAGCTACCCCACCCTCATGCGAACGTAGCCCTCCCCCCCCCTTGGAAACCCCGATGGCGTTGTCTTATTGGTCTCACCACGTTTCATCGTGTGGCCTGCCTCCAGGTGCTACCTCGACGGCAATCGGAAGATCTCCAGCATCGTCTTCAACGAAGGTGCGCAGTTGCAGATGTTGGACTCGCGTAGTGAGTGAGTAATGGTGGGCGTGGGCTGACCTGCCTCTTGCCCCAGGCTACTGGTACAACTCCCAAACCTACTTCGCGACGACGCGAAG
>JANDJZ010000458.1:22500-28657 GCA_027943245.1 Acanthamoeba sp. SK_2022b
TCATGGCGCCGTCCCCCGCTGGCTGCTCCTGCTTCGACTTGCCTTTCTGGAAATACTCCCACACATTCAGCGACGCTGCCTCAACGGCACACAAAGCGGCGAACCTTCTTCGCCTTCTTCGTTTTCGTCTTGGCCGTTGGCTTCTTGTCGCTGCTGCTGCTGCTGCTGGTGGTCTCCTTGCCCGCAGACCTGGAGCCGCGAGGCGTGACGCTCTCGTGCGTCGGCGAGCTCTCCCCGCTGCTCTCGCTGGCGCTGGCCGTGGCGGTGGTGGCGGTCGAGGTGGTCGCCGTCTTCTCGCTGCAGCCGCTGTCCTCGACTACGGCGTCGTCCTCGCGCGATAACGACAGCCGAAGCAGGCCCAGCGCGTTGGGGAGGTCGCGCGTGCGAGTGGCGAGGCGGCCGGAGGACTCGCTCTTGGCTCCCGCGCGCCACTGCGTGGCCGACGCCTGGACCGCCGCCGAGGTCTCGACCGCCACTACGGCGGCCACCCCGCTCGCCTCCGAGAGCGTCATGCCTGCCCGGCAAAACACGTTTTTAAGCAGGCGGATAACAGTGAATAATCATTTTGTAAATCAACAATAATATTTTAGTATAATAATCATTTTGTAAATCAATAATATTTTAGTCCTGGCAAATGCCAAAAAGAAGAAAAAATTGATAAAAGATTTTGGTCTGGGGGAGAGAAAATAAGGAACGAAAATAAATAAAAAATTGTGTGACAAAAGGCGTACGGTGGGTGCCGAGAGAGGGAGATGAAGAAGAAGCCGGCGATGGTGGCGAAGACCGTTCTTCGCAGCCGTGGTCCCTCGCTGGCACGGGCGCTTCCATCTTCTCTCCCGGTCCGTGCTGCTGTTGTTCTGTTGCTGGCGGCCTTCTTGTTGCGTATTATGCATTTGTGACATATTTTGAGGTGTGCCACTGAAATTTCACTATTAACCAATCTCCGCTCGCTTTGTCATTCTCACACAGGAAGAGTTCATTTCACTTTCCCTCATCAACAGCAACACGGCAGGTGCCTGCCTAGCCTGCGTGGAGGAGAGCTCAGAGGCGAGCCTGGGCGGGGGCGGAGGAGAGGATGGCGAGCATCTGCACGAGCGACTCACGGAGGGCCTCGGCAAAGGCAGCGGCCTCGCCGTGGAAGTTGGTCACGCACACGTGGATCGCCTTTTGTTGGTGATGGTGATGGCGAGTGAGTTGACTTGTCCCCAATGAAAAGAAGCGATTGGGTGGCGGTCTGTGGTGTGTGTGTGTGTACCTCGGGGTGGATCATGTAGCCGAGGCCGAAGCCGTCGTCCACGACGGGGCCGAAGCCGAAGAGGTCGAGCGCCCGCGTGCCGCAGTTCGAAGTCGACAGAACGGAGCCGAACAGCTTCGAATACGACGGATCCTACTCATAAGACACGACACGACACGACACGACACGACACGACACGACACGACACGACACGACACGACACGACACGACACGACACGACACGACACGACACGACACGACACACATGGTCGAGGAGAAGCGATTAGTTGGTGGCAGACAGATAAGGAGGAGGAAGTGATGGGCGTACGGTGAACATTTCGGGCATGACGAAGCCGGGGAACCACTGCTCCTTGTGCCTGGCGATGGACTTGAGGCCGAGCCAGTGCCTGTCCACGCCCTTGCCCTCCTTGCACTCCCTGGCCCGTCGGCCGTGGGCCTCGATCGCCTGGCGGAGCGCCGCCTCCTTCTTCGCGTTGTCGGTCTTGGGGCAGGTGAACTGCTCGCCCCCCCCCCACACAAGAACGCGCACATACGGTCAAGGCCCGGAGTGGTGTCACGCACGACGGGTGAGGCGCGGCCTACCGTCTTGGTGAAGTGGACCGACTCGTTGGTCACGGAGCGGAGGCACTCGGTACGCCCGTGGTAGTACTGCTTCATCTGCACCGACTGTTGCGGCACAGCAACGACGACAAAGACGAGAGGGTGAGTCGTCTACTATAGGAGTGCGTGTGTTGTTGTTGTTGTTGTTGTTGTTGTTGTTGTTGTTGTTGTTGTTGTTGTTGTTGTTGTTGTTGTTCTCTCACCTCGTAGGTGGAGGCGGTCTTCTTGTACAGCTTGTAGTAGGCCAGCTGGTAGGCCATCTGCACGAACCCGTCGGGGCTGACCTTGCGCTCTGCGGGCGACGGGCGGCGGCGTGAGCGAACGTGCGGCGGCAAGTGAGGAGGTGGGGGTGGTGGTGGTGGTCGCATACCGACGATCCTCTTCTGCCCAAAGTCCTTGAAGAGGAGCACCGCCGAATCGGTCTTGCCGATCAACTCGGCCGCGTGAACCTGGACGCAGTGCGTGAGTCAGAGATCTCCCTCCAACGGGACGGCGACGGCGCGCAGAGAGGGGGAGAGCTCGGTGTACCCGGGCAGCCTCGAGGGCGTCGCCCACCGGCGAGCCGGCCGGCACGATCCACTCCAAACGCCTGCCGATGGCAACGTCAGTCCAACCAATCAAAATTTCAATAAAATAAAATAAAATAAAATAAAAGAATAATTTTTATGAATTTTTAAAATAAATAAGAATGAAGAGGCAAACCGAACCTGGGGGCGGGTGCGGTGGGGCCCTCGGTGAGGAGGCTGCCGTTGCGCGCGAGGACCTCGTTGTGGATCTCGGTGAGCAGGCGGAGGATGGTGTGGCCGTCGATGGGCGAGTGCTCCATGTTGACGCCCGCCACGCCGTTGGGGCACACGAGGAACTGCAGCTTGTCGAACCACCGGTTGCGCACGTCGCCGTGCAGGAACAGGCGCGCCGCGGCGTCGAGGTCGGCCGGGGCCTCGTCCTCGAGCACCAGCACGAACAGGGCGCGGTCGACCACCTCGAGCGACCCCGCGTTGACCGGGTGGGCGCGCAGCAGCTCGGCGCGCGCGGCGCTCCAGGCGTCCCTGTCCTCGGCGGTGAGGGCGCCGATGGGGAACGACTGGTGGGTGCCGGGCCGGTCGGCCTCGCGCACGATGGCGTCGAGCTGCGCGTGGAGGTGGGACTCGGCCGCGGGCTCGCCGGTGGCCGACAGCACGTCGAGCTTGAAGAACTGGCGCTTGCGGAGCACGACGATGTGGCGCACGTCGGTCCATGAGTAGACGGCGTCGCGGCCGGGGAGCGGGATGCGGGCGGTGGCGAACACGCGGCCGTACTGGGTCATGCACAGCGGCGTCTTGCGCTCAAGGTCGGGCGTCAGGGCGCCCTTGGTGGCCACCTTCTTGTAGAAGCGCACTGCGCTGCCCACGATCTGCGCCGCTCGTGCAGTCTACGCGCCATCCATGATGGTGTAAGCAACTCGCAGAATTATGAAGACGTGGCTTCTAAAATGATTAATGGATATGTAGATATACATAAAATAGGATAAATATACTTGTATTGTTGCAACAATATACTTGTGAAAAAAAATATGATATATAAATAAAATACCTGAGGAGGGTTGGCGGGGTCGGCCTTAAACACGAAGAAGGGGTTGACATTGATGAAGGAGGGCACTCGAAACTCGAGGTAGCCAGTGTCCCACCAGCCCTCGAGCCAGCTCGTGGGCGACACGCGGGCGAGAGTGTGCAGATCGGCCTGCAGGCCCGCTGCGTCGTGCTTCACGAAATCGGCCACGAATCGTCGCGTGCGGGCCAGATCTGAGGGGCTCGTCTCGCCAAGTAGCGGCTGGAGGTACTCGTCGTATCGTCGCGCGGTCTCCTCGATCGTGGGTACCGGCAAACGAGGGAGGGTCGTGACCTCGAGCCACGGGTAGGGCTGCACGTTGCGCGAGCCGTGGGGCACCACTTCCCTTCTGTACTTATCCTCCATTCGCGTCCTTCTCCTCCAATCGATTTTTGTTTGTTTGTTTGTTTTGTGTTCGATTTGCGTAGCACAACTCAAAGCGGTTGCGTGGGGAAGACGCAGACACCGTGGCCTCCTCTTCATTTGGAATTCCCATCGGCTTGTCGAAGGTGGCTGGCCGCCTCACGGGGAAAGGTCGGACATGGACAGGGACGACGGGACGACGGAGGCGGGGAAGAGGAGGACGGGCGCGTCGCGAAGGGCGCCGTGCGGGTCCTCCTTGTAGTTCATGAGGTAGGCCTGCAGCTGGGCCATCGACACCGCGTCCGGGCTGAAGCTGGCTGCGAACCGATCCGCCAGCGCCTCGGCCTCCTCGTGCTCCTCGTAGAATCGGTGGAACATGCGACGCGCCTTGACACACACACACACACACACACACACACACACACACACACGCATGCAAGTGAGTTATGTGAGACAAAACGATGGTCGAGATGGAGGCGAGCGTGTACCTGCGTGACAGTGGCGAGGCCCACCTTGACGATGACGTCGACGCGGCCGGGTCGGATGAGAGCCTTGGACAGGCGCGAGAAGTGGTTTGTGGTGAAGAACACCACACGGCCCTCCGCCGAGGCGACGCCGTCCTATTGGCGCGCGCCACCGGTGAGCACGCGAGCGTTGTTGCTGTGTGTGTGTGTGTGTGTGTGTGTGTGTGTGTGTGTGTGGAACGCGTGATACCAAAACGTTGAGGAGGCCGCTGAAGGTGACCCCGTTGCCGAGGCTCTCCCTGGCGCGCCCCCTGCCCTCCTCCTCGCCTTCGCTTTCGCTTCCGTCGCCCGGGCCGTTGGGCACGAAGGCGGCGTCGATGTCCTCGAAGAGCACGATGCCCCGGTAGGGGACCCCGCGCATCAGCTCGGCCAGCACCTCGTCGTTGAGCGCTACGCGCCACACAACACCAGACGCAACAGACCAACGTCGGCATTTATTCGCCACGAGCCAAAATTGGGTGGGGGGGGGGTTGGCACCTTTGCTGGCCAGGTTGATCACGTAGATGTTCATGTGCAGTTCGCCGGCCAGAGCAGTGATGAACGAGGTCTTACCGCACCCGGGTTTGCCTGGAGGGGGGGGGGGAAGGCTCACAATGCTCAGCCCGTACACATCATTGCCACCACCGCACACGCACACGCATACGCACACGCACACGCACACGCATACGCACACGCACACGCACACGCACACGCACACGCACACGCACACGCACACGCACACTCGCAGTACCGTGCAGGAGATAGCCCCTGCGGTAGGGAATGCCGCGATCGGAGTACCACTTGGCGCTCCGCAGGAAGTCCTTGGCATCGCGGACCAGCTTCTCCTCGACGCCCTCCTCCAGGATGACGCTGGAGAGCGGGCGGATGCTGCGCGCCGTCGAGCGCGCCCAGCTCCCGTACTGGTCGCCCACGTACACGATCGTGCGCGACTTGTCCTTGTTGGCCGCGGTCAGTCGGGCCTGCCGAGGGCGGTGGGGGAGGGGAGGAGGCAGAGCCAGTGAGTCCACTGCGCCGCATTGGGCGCGCTGGGCGCGCGGAGTTGGCCCCCCTACCTCCTCGATGAGGTTGCTGATCTGGCTTCGCGCCGACGACTTGCCCAGCATCGTGATGCTGATGCGATCGGTCCCGCGGATGCCCTCGTTGGAGTATCGAGAGCCTGGCACGACGATGAGGCCATCTCAATTCAGCCGCGCGTCGTTTTGGTTGGTCGCACAAAGACGCGCGCGCGCGCTATGGCCACCAGTGAGGATTTGGGGGGGGGGGGCAATACCCGAGTTTGTGCGACGAAGGAAGACGTATTTGTTTCTGAAGCGGAACCAGTGCGAGCCGGACCCGGGAGTGAACCACACGCTGTTGCCGTTCTCCTCCTCCTCCTCGCCCGAGACCGAGCGGGCGTATCTGCGGCGACGCGCCGTGTGCGAATCGGTTCAATCGACCAATCGATGGAAGCTCGGGCTGTGTGGGGGGGGGGAAGGCGGAGAGGCCCTCTTGTTACCTGTGAATGGACGAGGTGATGAGGTAGGAGTGGGAGGTCTTGAACGAGGGGTGGTCGGCCAGCCACAGGAGCAGCCACCTGTACGCTTCGTCGTCGCTTTCGAGCTTGACGCGTGCGTGAACGCCCCAGGCCGGCACGGGGTCAGCATCTTGTCCAGAGTCTGAGCTCAAAGGGTAAGAGGAAGGCGGTCGTGTACAGTGGCGGTGGTCGTGGTGAGCTCCATTGCCCGCTCCCACATGCGCTCGCCGGCGCTCTGCACGAGGGCTCGGAGGGCCTCGCCGGCAGCGGCGGCGGCCACGATCAACGCCACGCGCCACAGCAGGCCGGTCCACC
>JANDJZ010000459.1:0-28862 GCA_027943245.1 Acanthamoeba sp. SK_2022b
ACCCTCGAGGAGCGCGACCACGGCTTCCTGTGGGTGCAGAACGTGAGGAACAGCCAGCAGTTCCAGGCCATCACGGAGGAGTCGACGCAGTACATCTTCGAGCAGAAGGTGCCGCTGATGGACTTTGGCGCGCTGACCCAGAAGGGATTCCACTTCTTCGAGTACTTCTTCCGCTACGTCAACTGGTTCCTCAAGAGGTTCGACCAGGGCGACAACGGCGTCTTCCGCGTGCTCAACCCCGAGCTCGTCGGGATCGACAACGCCTGGCGTGCCGCCATCGAGCCCAAGGACGACAGCGTGGCGATGCAGGCCATCGAGTTCCTCAACAAGCTCCACAAGACGGTACTCCCCGGGGAGTGCAAACTCCATCTCCGTTCTTGACGTAGCGATGTGGCGCGTGCTGACCTACTTTCTCTCTCTTCTCTCTTCTCTCTCCTCTCTTGCTCCATTTGAACCAGACCTCGGCCGAGCTGCTGCCCAAGCTGGGCGAGCTGCGGGAGAGACATGTGGCGACGTGCATGGGCTTCATCGCCGACTCGTTCGTCAAGGTCGGCGCAAACCCGCAGGACGCGGCCGCGCAGCAGCGCATTGTGCGTTGTCTGAACGTGCTCAAGGCCTTCATCGAGGAAATCGAAGGCGTAGGCAGCAAGTGCGTGCCTTCCCCCCTCCCCTTTCCCTCTGGCCACCTGCTCTTCTGCGCAGCGTTGGATCGCCCTCACACTCGCCCTCCCATCATTCAGGCACGGTGGTCTCAAGGGCAAGCTCATCCGCATTCCCATCCAGATCATCTCTGGGCCCAAGTTTGAGCTGGAGATTTACAGGTACCGGGTGGCTGTGTTGTGTTGTGATTGGTCGTCTGCCGGCCACTCATCTCTCTCTCTCTCATACTTGAACAACAGCTCGGACACTGTGGCCACGCTGCGCCAGAAGGTGGCAGAGCACATCAAGAAGGACCCCTCGCTCTTGCGCATCATCACCGCGGGCAAGGAGCTCCACAACGACAACGACACCCTCCAGCAGGCCCGCATCAACGACGGTCATGCCGTTCACATCATCCCCCGGGTCGTGAAGGTGAGCCACGCCCCTGCGCGTTGCCCCCGATTTCGTCGTGAGCTCACCCCCCGCAAATGTCTTCCGTTCGTCTCTTGCGCACAGCCTGGCACCCCGGCTGCCGCGATCCAGAAGCCGAAGCAGGAGGAGGCCGACAAGCGGGCCCTGCCGAGCTCCATCCTGTCCAAGCAGCAGTACTTCGAGCAGATCTTCCAGTTGCTCGCGCTCGGCGGGAACAGCGCTCAGCTGGTGCGGCTTTTCTTTTTCTTTCTTCATTTTCTTTTGAATTGCTCTCTCAAGTGTCGACTCACCTCTCTTGTGTCTGTTTTATTTGTTTTGTTTGCTGGCGCGTTGTGTGGTGGACAGGCGTGGGACCTGTTGATGATGCTGCCCACCAATCAGAAGATGCTGACCGCACTGGCGGACATCCGCACTGGCGACGCCCAGCTGAACTGGGAGGAGCTCCTCAACCGGTCCTCCACCTTCAATCTCCTCTACACGCTGCAGATCGTCCAAGCCCTCATGCAGCCCGCCGAGGACTCTCCCGTACGTTCTGCTGCGATTACCGAAACAATTACGAAACGTAAAGGTGTTACGAAATTGTTAACAACGCAATGCAAACAAACAGGAGAAGAACGCGGAGAGGGCCGAGTGGTGCAACCAGTTCCTGGCGCGTGGTGGCGTCAACTACCTCGTCAACACGCTGCTCACGTGCGACTTCTTCGATGTCACTCGAGGCAGCAAGCGCAAGGTGTGCCTCTCGCTGCTCCTCAAGATCATCAACTCCTTCACCATCGGTACGCCCGCTCGCCCGCCCGGGCGCCAACCTTTTGGGTCACACGGGACTCAACATTTCCTCCGCGGGCATTTCCCGTTTTGTGGGCGCAGAGACCCACACGGTCAACGACGGCATGGAGACGGTCAGCAGGCTCCGCGGCGCCGTGCTGCTCAACTGCACCGACGGCAAGCAGCTGGTCGCCAGGCTCATGGAGCTCAGCATGCGCGCCGCCACCGACGTCGAGAAGCGTGACGACTCTCTCCTCAACCCGCTGGCCCCGCCCCCTGAAATCGTACAAGCGATCCCTCATTTGTCGTTTACACACGGGGCTGGTGGCTGACGCTGTGAACGCGCGCGGATCGATCATCCTGCAGGACGAAATCGAGATCGTGGGGCAGATCATGTCGACGCTGCTGGCGTGCTGCCTGTCGTCGGTCGACCTGTTGCAGGCCTTCCTGGAGAACCCCGTCATGGACGCCTGGCTCGCCGCCATCCTGCTCGGCAGCCCCGAGCCCAAGATCAGGGAGAAGACCATCTCCACGCTCTACAAACTGTGCACCATCGTGAACGAGCAGTACGACTCCCGCCCAAACACACGTGGCGCTCTGTCGCTGCTCATCGCTTACGCGGCCGTGTGTGTGTGTGATGTGTGTGTGTGTGTGTGTGTGTGTGTGTGTGTGTGTGTGTGTGTGTGTGTGTGTGCTGTGTCGCAGGTTTTTGGCGGGCAGCGGCGTGCAACTGGCGCCTCAGCCGTACTTCCTGGCGAAGCTGCTGGCCATGCTGCGGACGATCGACCACACCCAGCCGCACTCGGCCCAGTACTTTGACCTGCTCAACCGCCTCCTGCAGATGTCGGCTCGCGTCAACCCGTCCCAGTTTGCCGAACTGCTCGAGTACCTCATCACCATGCTCAAGGAGCACCCCACCATCGAGGTACCCTCCACCATACACGCACTCACCACCCTCGGGCCGATGTGTCGTGTGGCTCATCTCTTGCCTGTTCGCTCCCGTCTCCGCGTGCAGCTGCGCAACAGCGAAGCCGTGGACCACGTCCTCTATGGCATCATGAGCCTCCTCAAGACCCTGGTCAGCGCCGACCTCGAGTTCAAGAACAAGGCCGGCTCCCAGCAGAGGTAATGAGCCCCCCCTCTCCCCTTTTCTCTCCCTCACGAGTCAGCCACCTCAACTGGCATCACGCTCACGCAACTTGGTGTGTGTGTGTGTGTGTGTGTGTGTGTGTGTGTGTGTGTGTGTGTGTGTGTGTGTGTGTGTGTGTGGACTCAGGGGTGGCCTGGTGCACGAGCTGTTCCACAAGTGCCTGTTCAACATCCCGACGATGGAGCGACACGGCCCCGACGCGCCGCCCGAATGCAAGACGCCCAGCACGCGCAACTGCGCGTTCCGCCTGCTCACCGAGCTGGCCGACTCGACGGCGGACAACTACGCGACGCTGGCCGACCTGCTCGTGCAGCAGCACCGCGACGGGGAGAAGCGCAGCCTGTGGAAGTACCAGCCGTCGGCCTACGAGAAGGCCGCGTGCGGCTACGTGGGTCTCAAGAACCTGGGCGCGACCTGCTACATGAACTCGCTCATGCAGCAGTTCTTCATGATCCCCGGGTTCCGCTGGGGCATGCTCGAGGTGCAGGACTCCGAGGAGAAGAAGGAGGAGAGCCTCCTTTGGCAGCTCCAGACCATCTTCGGCTACCTCCAGGAGAGCGAGAAGAAGTACTACGACACCCGACCATTCTGCAACTCCTACAAGGACTGGGAGGGCCAGGCACGCCATCCACCTTTTTATTTTATTTTTATTTAATTTAATTTATATTGTACAATACAAAAATAATTAATTCTTTTTTCCCCCCATTTGTTTTCTTGCAGCCCATGAACGTGGGCCAGCAGCAGGACGCGGACGAGTTCATGAACATGCTGCTGGACCGGCTGGAGAACATCCTCAAGAAGACGCAGGAGGAGAAGCTGCTGAACCAGTTCTTCGGGGGCACGCTGTCGAACCAGATCATCTCAAAGGACTGCACGCACTCGTCGGAGCGGGAGGAGAACTTCTTCACGCTCAGCCTGGACATCAAGAACAAGAAGAGCATCCTCGAGAGCCTCGACCTCTACGTCGAGGGCGACATGCTCGAGGGCGACAACAAGTTCCACTGCTCCGAGTGCAATGCCAAGGTCGACGCGCTCAAGCGCTGCTGCATCAAGACCCTCCCGGACAACCTCATCGTGCACCTCAAGCGCTTCGAGTTCGACCTGGAGACCATGAAGCGCATCAAGCTCAACGACTCGTGCCAGTTCCCCATGATCCTCGACATGGAGCCCTACACCAAGGAGGGCCTCGCCAAGAAGGAGGGCACCCCGCGTACGCCTCCCGCCTCTGCCCAGCGCCAACCCCCCCCCCCCAAACCCCCTCCCTTGTTCCCTTCTTGCGGCTCACGCAGTGGCCACAACAACAGTGGAGGACCTCCCCCAGAAGGACGAATCCTACTACAAGTACGAGCTGGCCGGCATCCTCGTGCACACGGGCACGGCCGACTACGGCCACTACTACTCGTTCATCCGCGAGCGCCTGCCCAAGGTGGCCGGCGAGGGCTGCAAGTGGTATCAGTTCAACGACACGCTGGTGGAGGCGTTCGACCCCGAGGAGATCCCCAAGACCTGCTTCGGCGGCGCCGACACCGTCACGGAGTGGGACGAGGTCGCCGGCAAGCACCTGCCCAAGTGGCGCGCCAAGACCTACAACGCCTACATGCTCTTCTACCAGCGAATCAAGGTGCAGTAATTACTCGCACTCGCCCAAGTGGATACACACACTCGCTCACCCAAAAGGCTTTCGCTCGCAGCCCATCCACCCGGCGCGCGTGCTGGAGGAGAGGCAGGCCGCCCAGCTGGTCCCCGAGCCGATCTACAACAGCATCTGGGAGGAGAACATGTCCTTCTTCCAGGACAAGAACATCTTCGACCCGGACTACTTTGACTTCCTCTGGTCCGTCGTCAAGCTCGACAAGTCTGCTCCCGTCACGGGTACCCTCCCTCCCTCGCTCTCTCTCTCTCTCTCTCTCACTCCCCATCGCCAACGCCTCGGCCACGCGTGAGCTCACGGCGTCGTTTGTGTGCAGATGCGGCGGTCGCTCCGGACGCGACGCACCCGACGATGCGGGCCATCGAGCTGGGCACACGCTTCATCGTGGAGACCCTATCCCACGCCAAGGACAAGGGCAATCTGCCCAGCTACGTCAGCCACCTCAAGACCCTCTTCACTCGCCACGTCCCCGCTAGCCGAGTACGCCTCCCCCACACGCACGCGCACGCGCACGAAGACATTTCCATCGCGTTTTCCTAAGACTTCGGCGGCTGACCTCGCATCGCTCGCTACCCACGACGCAGTGGCTGTTGGAGAAGCTCGAGGGGGACATGACGTGGGTCGAGCAGCTGCTGCTCATCTGCCCCGGCCCCGAGGCCCGCGAGCCGTTCGCGTCGCTGCTGGTCCACGCGTTGAGCCTGCTGGCCCCCGCCGAGCGCGTCAAGTACAACGAGGAGGAGCCCGTGGAGTCCACCCGCATGAAGGTCGAGGAGGACTCGGACGAGGACGGCGACGACTCCAACGACGACGAGGAGCGGCTGCGGCCCACCTCCATCGTCGTCCGCTTCCTGCAGAGCTACCTCGACCTGGTACGCCCGCGCTCACTACTTCTCTCAGCGTCGTTGCCTGTGCCGTCGATTATGTGTCGACTCACGGCGACGACTCGTGGTTGTGTTGTTACACGTCACAGCTGGAGGACGGCATGCAGAAGTACTGGAAGAGCTTTGACCACTACTTCATGGTGCTGCGCGACTTTGCGCTCATCGGCGACGAGGAGCGGCAGCTGCTGCTCTCGAAGCACGTCCCGGGCCTCCTCATCGACTTCTACCTCGGCGAGGAGTCGCCCCTCCGCTACCTCCTCGGCAAGGTGACCACCACTTCTCCACTCTCCACACACACACACACACACACACACACACACACACACACACACACACACACACACACACACAATATTCCTTGTGCTCACACATTGCGACGCTCCATCTAGCCGAGCAAGAAGAAGAGGGCCAAGATGGGCGAGAAGAAGAACCCGCCGCGGCTGGACTACATGGTGGGCATGCTCTCGGCCCTGGTCCGAAGCTGCGCCACCGACGCCGCCCCCGATCTCGGCCGGCCGCCCACGCACCTGCCCAACAGCACGCTCCTCCACCTGCCCGAGCAGGACAAGGAGCTCATCTACTCCAACATCTTCTGGAAGGTTCGCCCCACTAAGCTCGTGCTGACGTGGCTTATTATTTATTTATTTATTTATTTATTAAAATTGTTATTTATTATTAATTAAATTGTTTTTTTTCTTGGTGTGGAACAGAAAATCTTGGCCGATGGCATCAACCCGCAGGGCATGGCCGAGATCGCCGTCCACCTGGCCTGGGAGAACGAGGACATGTCGCGAAAGATCATCAAGGAGATCTGCTCCGGCATCGACCTCGTCGACTCGGACCGCTTCAAGCCCTACTTCGAGGTCCTCACCCAGGTGCTCGCGCTCCAGGACTCCCTCCACCCCAAGAGGTAACCACCCCCCACCCACCCCCACGCAACACACGCGCGCGGTGGAACGAAGCCACTGATGGCTGATGGCTGTCGACAAAATTGTGTTGACAAACAGGATCGAGCACGCGATGAGCGAGTTCCTGCGGGTGATCATGTCCAACCTCAAGTTCAAGATGGCGACGCGCGAGGCCATCCGATACCTGGTGGACGTGGCGCCCACGAACCCGTCGCTCCGCACGTGGCTCTACGAGCACAAGCACAACTGGGTGGAGACCTGGCTCATCGTCAACCAGCACGAGCAGGTGCGCGACGCCGCGCAGCACCTCATCCAGGTCCTCGTCCCCGGGGCCACGCCCATCATCGACCAGAAGGGCGTGCGCCTCGGCATCAAGATGCCCGAGAAGCTCGAGGAGGCCGACGTGCGCATCCTGCACGACCTCTTCCGCCACCTCCTCTCCCTCCTTCCCGCCGCCCGCAGGAACACCAAGGGCGACCAGTCCCTCACCACCGCCAAGGCCCCCGAGGACTACCCGCTCGGCTACTGGAAGCTCACCCAGTACTTTGACCTCCTCAAGTGGTGCGTCCGCGGCCCCGCCGAGAAGCTCATCGTACGCTCTGCTCCTTACAAACCACCACCAACCACAACACTCGTCATCATCATCATCATCATCATCATCATCATCATCATCATCATCACACATCACACACACACAACTCAACACAACACAACGCGCATGCGTTGCGCTAATGGGGGAGAGCGTGCGTGCGTGCAGTTTGCCGAGTTCTTCGATGATTTTGCCAACGTGTACATCCAGCTGGACAAGGCGCGAACAGAGTGCGACGAGAACAAGCGAAAGCTGATGGGCTTCTGGCTCAAGGTCGCCACCGACTGCGAGAAGAACGTGCGGCTGATCACCGACTGCCCGCAGATGCACACGCCCATGTTCGACTTCTTCGCGTCGCTCAACGCCAAGGAGAAGGTGGTGGCCTTCAACGAGGAGTCGCTCTCCGACTTTTACAACCTCATGCACCTGTGCTGCCTCACCGACCCCAACTTCCTCGAGAAGTGGGCCTTCCACCAGAACCTCGACTGGGCCGTCAAGAACGCCTACCTGCTCTCCCCGGCCTACCCGCGCACCTCCGACTCCATCTTCCCCACGCTCAAGCTCATCAGCGACTTCTCGGCCGACTACCGCCAGCGCAACCTGCCCCTCGTCCTCAAGGCCGCCAAGCTGCCCCAGAACAGCCGCAACATCATCCGCTACCTCGACGTCCTCGTCAAGAGCCAGGACGACGCCATCTCCTTCATCGAGAAGAAGGTCTCGCCTCGACGCTTTTGGTCCAATGACCTCATCATCCACTCACCCCACACCTATTTTCTCTTTCTTTTCCTTTTCCTTTTCCTTTACCAGGGCCTGGAGCAGATCAGCAAGTACCTGCAGGCCAAGTTCAGCTCGGTGAGCAAGGAGGGCGAGGAGGCCCCCAAGGAGGTTCGTGTCCGCCATAGCGATCACCATGATCTTCTGTTCTCTGTGTTGTGATGTGCGTGGTGGGGCTGACGCGTGAGTCGCGGGGCTGCCGTGCAGGAGTTGGAGGCGACGCTGCGTCTCCTGCTCAAGGCGACCGACTTCATGGTCAGCGAGAGGAGCGAGAAGTTCGAGCGAGCGATCGAGAAGGTCATGAAGGGCTGGGAGGGCAAGGTACAACGCCTCTCCCTCTCCCTCTTTCACTCTCCCCCTCACTCCAGCTTCACCCCCGCCTTGCTTTGTTGCCCCACCGCGTTCGCGTCCATTGCTCATCCCTCAACGACAACAACAACAAACAACAAACAACAACAACAACAACAACAACAACAACAACAACAACAACAACAACAACAACAACAACAACCAGACGGTGGTCTTGCATGCGCTCCTGTCGATCCTCGAGCAGTACGGCTGGTCGGAGGACAAGCTGGTCCTCGAGTGCTACAAGATGATCAAGCGCCTGTGCGGGTGCGTCATCAACCAACCCACCCACCCGTCGACGGGTTTTACTAACGCGTGCCACACCAAACAACAACAACAACAACAACAACAACAACAACAACAACAACAACAACAACAACAACAACAACAGATTGGACAAGGAGAGGACCCTGTTGGAGCAGACGCTGGAGACGCTGTACCTGGAGATCGAGAACATCCTCGAGCCCGAGCCCCAGACCGCCGGCGGCGACAGGCCGACCGTGGGCAGGTCCTTCTCCAACTTTGTGCAGGGCGTCTGCACGCTGGCCTTCCAGTGCTTCAAGGACGAGAACAAGCAGCGGGCCAACAACGCCTGCGGCACCGGTACTGCTCTGCTTACCTCTCCTCTCCTCTCCCTCCTCGCAGGTGGACGTGTGGAACACGCTGACCACTTCGTGTGTGTGCGTGTTACACAGCGCTGATGCTGGCGATCGCGAGCACGCATCTCCCGCCCCGCGCGGGCGAGACGTCGGAGACAGTGATCGGGCTGCTCCAGCGCATCTGGGACAGCAAGACGCCGATGGCCGCCCTCCTCAAGACCAACGACATGCTCCCCGAGTACCTGGCCAAGGTGCTGGGCAAGGACACCGAGCAGCTCGACAGCGAGGAGGTCCTCGGCTTCGCCAAGGCCGCCTTCGCCACCGCCGCCCACCGGTACCACTCCCCTCCACGGTGACAGTGATGATCGTGGTTGCGGCGGCGGTGGTCGTAGTTGGCTGACGTATGTGTGTGCGTGCGTGGACGCGACAGCATCAATGGGCGATCGCTGGTCGAGGGCTGCAGGCTCAAGGTCGTGTCCCTCCTGGACGGCATCACCTCGGCCCTCGCCCTTCCCGCCGAGTCTCCCGTCCGGATCGCCACCCTCACCTCCGCCTCCGCCTCTCTCGTCCATGTACGCATCTCTCTGTCTGTCGTCATTTGCCCAACGATGTGTTGTTGCGTGTTTGCGTGGCCAATCAACTCATCTGATCTCTCCTCGATCGCTTGGTTGGTTGCGCGCGTGTGCAGGAGCTGAAAGCCCTGAGCGTGCTCGCCTTTGCGGCGCCGGACCTGCACGGCCTGGTGGTGGGCGATGAGGAGACCCGCGGCCTCCTGGAGCAGCTCAGGCAGCTCTACTTTGGCGGCGGCGAGGCGTCGTCGCACGCCGCGACCCTGGCCACGCTCGCCCCGGCGACCGAGCGCATCAAGGCCCTCCTCCGCCCGTTCCTCGCCGAGGCCTTCCCCGGCTGGGAGGAGCAGTCGCGCGCTTAGGTGGTGTCATCACCTCTCTATCTCTCATGCTCTCTGTCCCCTTGTTCTTGCCACTTGTTGTTCTACTTCCTGATTAATCAGTTTTTGTCATTTGCACGGGCCCTTCGCAGAAAATCTCAAGTCAGACGAGAGAAGAGATGGGACGGGCGGGAGATGCATTAATGCTCGCGCACAGCGCCGCGGTCTTCGTGGTGTGCGTTTTGCTGGACTGTGAGGACCCTACAGTCGCGGCGCTGTGCCTGGCCGGCGTATTCGTCTACGCCCTGCACACCACTATGCTCGTAATCGACGGCGAGGGGGCCTCCAGCATGGTAGTGCACCATCTGCTGGCGATCGCGATTCAGTCCATCTTCTGGTGGCACGCCGACTCAC
Source organism: Acanthamoeba sp. SK_2022b (assembly GCA_027943245.1). Classification (NCBI taxonomy): domain Eukaryota; phylum Discosea; order Longamoebia; family Acanthamoebidae; genus Acanthamoeba; species Acanthamoeba sp. SK_2022b. The sequence continues at coordinate 10,040 of JANDJZ010000459.1, forward strand.
CCGAGAGGCCCCTTGCCTTGTGGAAGATCTTCGCCTGGACTGAGTTGGGTTCGACGCTGCACAAGTGCTCGCCATTCATCCCCAATTTTCGCAGTTGGCGCTACAAGCGATGGTACCAGGCCCTCTACCTCTCGTGCTACCTCGTGACCTACGCCGTCATCATCGTCTGGCTCGCGATGCAGAGCCGACATCACCCAACGGCCTCGCATCTGCTTGGAATCGCCACCGAAGTGTGGCACGTTCTGTTGGTTTACCCGTTGATTGCGCTCCTCATCTACTGGTGGTGGCAATCCTTCCATGCGCTCCAACATGTCGTCGCTCAGATGAGCCCTGTCCCGCCAAGATGAACTGAGATGTACAGCCAAGATGTGGTTTTGGCGGGAAAAAGATTGTTCGGCCGAAGGGTTTGTTTATGTGTGAGCGGGAAGGAAGGCAAAAAACAGAGCTGATGAAGATGCATGCATGCGAAGAGGGAAGAGAGAAGGGCTCGGGCTGTTGCGGCTTAAGCGCTGTAGGACTCCTCCTTGGACTCGTACGGGATGCCGCTGTTCGATGACGTGGTGTCGCTCACGTCGTCCGAGTCCTGTCGCCGGAACTCGTCCTCCTCGATGCCCAACGCCGTGTCGCGCTTTCGGAGCAGGGGACCACACGAAACAAATAATTGAAAATAAGATATATATAGTAAAATATGATAATTTGCGTGAAATACAAAAATCATCATTAAAAGATCGACAGAGGAGGGATTGTGGCGTACGTGGGCCTGCATGTCCTCCATCTCCATGTCGACGCCGGCCTCGGTGCCCTCTTCGCCGGGCATGGTGCTCACCAGCTCCTCGTAGGCGTACCTCCCATTGTTAGGGTTAGGCCGCCAGATCATGGCGATCGCCAGCAGGATGAGATAGTTCAGCAGCTGCGCTTATCCACAACCGCCACGAGCACGCACGCGTTAGTCATTACTACCTATCTGTCTATTTTATTTTATTTTATTTTATTATTTTATTTTATTATATTATAAATGGATGAATAGAAAACCACATGAGGGGGAGGGGGAGCACCATCCAATACGAGTCCCAGACCCACCAGATCTTCCAGAGGCCGTCAGCGAAAAAGCCCAGCACCACACTGCCACCCCCCCCCCCCAAACCAACACCAAAGGTCAACGCATGGCCCGCTCGTGCGTGTTGGCGTGGGTGACGTACAATTCGAGGCTGATCATGGTGAGCGACATGAAGAACGCGGCGATCAACACGCCGGCAAGCTTGCGGTACCTGCGCTCGCGCACGCTCCCGCAATGCGAAGGCGATCAGCACGGCGGCGGCGGCGGCGGCGGCGGCGGCGAGGTGGGCGTACAGGGAGAGCTTGGCCGACTGTCCGCTCTGGCCGAGCACGGAGAGCATGCGGAAGAGCGCGGTGAAGACCCACATGTAGTAGATGGCGTCGAGCAGGAACACGGGCATCAGCGTGAACACCGTCACCGTGGGGCTGATCGGCAGCGACGTCTTGTCCTGCAGGGCGTCGGCGCTCTCGGAGACCTCGGCGAAGAGGTAGAAGAGGATGCCGTAGATGGCGAGGCTGAGCGACGCGCCCCAGTGCAGTCGCTTCTTCACCACGCCAAAGCCCATGCTGCACGCGCACGCATTCCGTGCGTTCCGTGCATTCCATGCGTGTCAATGCACGTGTGCGCACGAGGGAGAGGGGGAGCGGGCTTACCAGACGGCGAGCAGGAGAAGGCGCGCGAGGGTCTGCTTGAGGGTGGTGGCCGCCACGGCGATGACAGTCAACGGCACGGCTAGGGGAGCACCGAGTCAAGGCCATACATCGCATACGATCATGTCCGATGATGCGAGCATTCGGGTCGCGTGCTTGTGGGCGCGTTTTGCGTGCGTGTGGTGTGTGATAAGATGGGAGAGGGAGAGGGGGGGGGGTTGAAAGGATACAGACAGTGCCCGCGTCGTTGTAGCGGTAATAGTCGAGCCACATCAGGAACTGCTCCGCGATGCCGAACGCGATCACTCCCGTGAGGCAGTGCTGCACGCCGTCCCGACCCAATGGTGAGTTGGCCAACCACACACACATCACACACACACACACACACACACACACACACACACACACACACACACACACACACACACACACACATTCACACACATTCACACAGACACAACTGGACACGATCGATGAGACGATGTGTGGCATTGGGAGGGACCTGAAGGATGAGGAGCCCATCGCGGTAGCGGTAGAGGAGGAAGCCCCAGGCGACGGTCGTGATCAGGTACACGATCGCCATCACCATGTAGAACTGGCGTGCGGGCGCGACGTCAACATGGACGGATCGGCGATTGGCGGATGTCAGAGGCACACGATCGGAGGGAGCAGCTGCCCGGGCCACACCAACCCCACCACGGAAGACAGGAGGAGGGGGAGGGAGTACCGGGAGGAAACCGAACTCGTCGCCGTTCAGGTAGCCGTAGGGGTTCATCCACTCGGTGCGGCCCAGCACCGTGACCGTGTGCTGGGGATGATGATGACGACACGACAACAATAATAAATTTTAATAAATATTTAAATATTAATATTAATAAGAATAGAAGGGAGGCGTCGTACCGCGCCGCTGCCCATGCAGTTGACGATGATGAAGTAGTACAGGCCTGTCTCCTCGATGGGGAAGTGCTGCGCCAATACAATCAACACGCGTTGATTCAAATAAATAAATAAATAAATAAATAAATAAATAAAAAAACGTGTGTGTGTGCAGCTGCGGGTGTACGTGGGTGTAGTTGGCGGTGGAGGTGAGGAAGTCGAGCTTGGCGTGGTGGAAGGTGGGGGACGAGTGGTTGTAGTAGCGCGGGTTGAGCGCCACGTCGCCGTAGGGGCACGGGTTGTCCGGCGGGCGATGCATGCCGTGATCGCAGCACAGATAGCGCTGCATGCACACGCCAGCGAGGAGACAGGTCAGGCCTGACGAGTGCAGCGCCAGCATCGGGGAGAGGAGGGGGGGGGGAGCTGCGCGGCAACACGTACGCCATAGGCAGGTCCCTGGTAGCCAACGTTCTCGAGCTCGCTGATGGAAAAGAAGAGCGCGTCGACGTGCCCGCCTCGGCTGTGCTTGCTCAGCGTCACTGTGATCGATTTGGGAGGCGAGGTTGGATTTAATCCAATGTAAAGTTGCTACTAATGATGATAAATCTACGTGGTGGGCGGGGCACGCACGGTCAAATTTGGCGTAGGGCTTGTTGGACCCGGTGGGGCTGTCCTCGACGGACCACATCGCCACCCTCTCCAAAATTCGCGAGTTGGAATTGAGCCCATCGTTGTACTCGAAGATGCCTGCCTGCACCTCCACGGCACCCAGCAGGAGGCTGCACGCCACAAGCGCCGCCGCAATCGCAATTGCAGAAGGCCTGCCGAGTACCCGTCCTCCTCTTCTATCCATCTCGTGTGCTCGTGTGGTGTGCTCGCTGTCTTTCAGAAAACAACGTTGTTTCTTCTTTCTTGCCCCGCAGCCACTACGCGGCTACACGTGCCCAACCAGTCTCTCGTTGCCATGCACGTGCAGACACACGAAGGACAGAGTGACATTGAGTGGGAGTTGTGCTGTGTGCTCTCATTGAATGAACTCGCGGATGGTGACGGGCTGGCGCAGGTCGTCGGGCGGTTTCACCAGCGGGCTGTCTAGCGCCACCGAGTCGATCACCGCGTCCAGGCGCCCGCGCAGCTGAAAGGGCAGCGAGTAGCGCGTCCACGGGCGGCCCTCGACTTCGGGCCTGCTCCTCTGTTGTGTGCCACTGTATGAGCCACGAATTCGATGGTGTAGCAGCGCATGTGGTGTGTGTGTGTGTGTACCACTCGATGAACAGAGGCCTGCAGATATGTGCACGTGAGCCGCGCCAGGGTCTCGCCCACGAGAACCACAAAGTCGGTGGGGTAGCTGGCGCCCTCCTCTTCCACGCTGCGCCACCGGGTCGATTCCCAGTCCTGTCCGAGCCCCCGGCGCAACGCACACGACGATCCACTCAACACCAACGCCAGCGCAGGCACGCGGGCCGGCTTGGATGGGAGACACATCACACACACACACCACACACACACACACACACACACACACACACACACACACACACACACACACACACACACACACCACACATCACACCGACGTGTACCAGTATCTCGAGGCCGGAAGCCTGTGCGCATGGGATGACGGTGACGAGCCCGCTGTCGGTGTGAGGCGGACACGGCATGGCCACGCCTGTCTCGGCCGTGTAGTACCGAAAGGCGTGCAGGAAGGACACGGAGTGCCCAAGCCCGCCGGCAAGCGGGAACTCCTCAGCGAGGGAGGTCAGCTTTGTCGGCTCCACTCGGAGCCCCTACAGAGGCATTACATAGGGGTCACTCAACTCTTGGCAATCAAAGCACAAAGCACGCAACGCGGAAAGGGTTGGCCGAGCCTCACTGTAGCGATGTATGACAGGCAGTCCTTGGCTATGTGATCCATCAGCTTGAAGCTCTCCACAGCGAGCTCTGAGTGTCGTGTCGTGTCGTCGGCAAGTCGCCCGTACGCAAAAAGAGAGGCTATGAATGGAAGGCGTACGTCGGTAGTCATCGGGAATGAGTTCGGCGCCGTTGGTCTCTATCGACTGGCCATCGGCTGTGAGGCGTATCTGAGACGAGACGAATGGTGCAATTGAGGGCTCGATCGGTTCTCCACGTGCATGAAAGGACACGCACGTACCGCAAAGAACTCCTTGGCCAGGTGTCGCGCGTGCGAGTAGCCGATCTCGAGCGCGGGCTGGTAGGGGCACACCGTGTCCTTGAAGTACTGAGGCAAGTTGAAGAACTCGCGGACTTGGTCATACATCGCCACCAGGCACTTCACCTCTTCTGGTTCGAGCCTGCCGAGGTAGCTCAGCAAATGGTGCAGACCAAACCTCAGGAGGAGGGGTCGATGCCTTACCGCAACCGAGCAAAGCCATGCGTGCGGAGGTGGGCAATGAACTCCTGGGCGGGCCCGGTGGGAGTTAGCGGTGGGAAGCGTACGGACGAAAGACTCAGGGTACTCTACCTGCAGCTGATTCCCTTCTTCTGTGTCTAGAGGGTCTCCCCTTCCTTGCTGCAGCTCTGCCTGCAAGGCCGCACGAGAGAAGGAACGCACATCCTCTTGCATGGTAGGGCAGCGTTTGGCCACGAACGCTGACATCTGAAATTCGTAGAAAATCAGCATTAAAAGAAAAATAAAAAAATACATAAAAAGAGACAACACGAACATGGAGCGGACGGACGAGGGCGAGGGTCACGCGACGGCAGCAGCACCGGGCACAGAAACGCCAACCGAGTTCCCGGACTACTGGCAGCGAGTGGAGTCCCCCTTCAGCAAGACCACGCTTTTCGCGTACGCCGGAGGCCTGCTTGGCTTTGGGGCGGTCTGCGGGGCGGCTGCCGCGCTGGTCATCGGCCAGCGACCACCAAAGCCCAGCGCTGCCAGGACCACAAAGGCGGGTGCCAAGCCCGCTCCGCCTCCCATCCCTCACACCCCGGTCAAGATCACTCCCTCTTCTGCCGTGTTTGCCGTCAAGGCCTTTGCCGCAGGCAACACCCCTCCCTTCTTGTCTACTTTTTATTTTTATTTATGCAACAAATATTATTATTATTATTATTAATTATTTACAAATTGTACGCTATGCTCGCTGGTGGTCGGGCTATGCAGGGACGGCGCTGTGCCTGACGGGTGCTCTGGCGGTGCGGTGGGTCGTCTACACGAGCATGGGCGTGTCCACCATCGAGGAGTTTGCCGGTACGCCTTCCTCTCGTGTGACATTCGGGCTTCCTCTCGTGTGCTTGATCGCCAGCGACACCGGCTTTCAGCTGGTGATGATACAATGCGCTGCTCTCTGACGGCGGGGCTGTGGTTACAGACAGGATGCGGCGGTGGGCGCCGGAGAAGGCCAAGAAGGTGGGTCTGGTGCCGTCGCGAGAGAGCGCCTACTGGACGCAGAAGAAGCTCGAGGAGGAGGGCGGCGCAAGCGAAGAAGGCAAGCGGGCCATCGGCGTCTTTGAGCATTGGTTCGGCATCAAGTTCGATGAGGACGGCGGTGGCAGCGAGGAGGCACAAGACCAAGCCGCACGTGACCAAAATACAGAGCAATAATGGTTTTTAAATAATAATAAATATAAAGAGCGAAAGGGAAAACACAGATTTTATTGATTTGTGACGGCCGCAAACAACAGATTTTATTGATTTGTGGCGGATGGAGGACAAGAAGAAGAAGGAAGAGGGCGGCGGCGAGAAGAAGGAAGTGCGGAGCTTTACCAAGGCCGAAGTGGCCAAGCACGACACCATCAACGACTGTTGGCTCATCATCAACGGCAAGGTGTACGATGTGACGCCCTTCGTTGATGAACACCCGGGTGGTGACATCCTCATGGACGTAAGGCCTCACTCATCCCGCAGCCTTTTCCGGTGATTTATTCAATTTAATTCAACGGATTATCTGTCAGGGTGCGGGGAAGGACGCCTCAGACATGTTTGACGACGTGGGCCACTCTGGAGCCGCGATCGAGTACCTCAAAGAGTTTTATATTGGGCAGCTAGCCAAGGATGAGTGAATCGAAGGTCTTGTCTGGCCACTACTGCTGCTGTGTGTTTTGTAATTCGAAGAAAAAATTCGCTGGCCGCACAGATGGATTTCCTGAGGTTGGTGGGGGAGGTGAGGGAGAAGCTGGTGGTGCGCACGGCCAAGGACGAGGACCGTCGTGGTCTTTCCTCTTCACCTCCGTGCTCCGCTGTCGCTGCGTCCCAGCACGTGTCCAATGCTTTGGATCGCGTGCCCTGGTACAGTACTCTCGATTTATGTATGAAATGTACTCTCTTCTGTGATTGATAACGAACAAACCTCTTGTGTAGGAACTGGGTATGCTCCAATCTTGTGATGCTACTTGAACGTTATCCAAGCGGTGTGACCTTGGCCATTGTCCTCTCCGAGCTGCAGAACCTCGTGCGTGCTGCCCGCTCTCCTCTCCCGACACGGCTGTGCGCCTCGCCGTTGACTCCCCGCAACTTGCTTGCTCAGTGGGACGAGACCAGCACCGAGTGGCGCTATGGCATCTCTCGCCGTCTCGAGTCGATCGACAAGATCAAGGCCACAAAGAAGGTGGGCATGACCTCAATTCTCGAGACCAGCATTGCCGAGGCCAAGCAAATCCCGCGCACACAGACCTGTACGTCCAACTCCTGCGGTTATATGTGCCGCCCTGCCTTCTCACCTGCGGGTCCCTGTGGCGTGTTTGTGATGCCGACAGACATCCTGAAGCTCCAAGACGAACACAGCAAGAGAAAGATAGAGTGGTACCTGCACCAAAAGTTCTACCCCCTGGTCGCCCAGGGCGTGCTTACCGAGGTACCCCCTCCTCAGGATGTATCGCTTGAGCTGGGCGTTTTGTTGACGTGTCCACCTCCCTCCATTCCACCTGGCCTTGCCAATCGCTCCTCTAGCGAAGGAGCATTCGCTTGACTGGCTGCCAACTGGTCGTGCGCGACCTACGGCTGCTGCCCACCGAGTTCGTAGTGATCGTTCTCACGGACAGTGATAGGTGCTCCCCAACACCATAGGGGCACTCGTGATGCGGGCGGGCGGGCGTGTGTGTGTGTGTGTGTGTGTGTGTGTGTGTGCGTGTGTGCGTGCGTGCGTGTGTGTGTGTGTGCGTGCGTGCGTGCGTGCGTGCGTGTGTGTGTGTGTGTGTGTGTGTGTGTGTGTGTGTGTGTGTGTGCGTGTGTGTGTGTGTGTGTGTGTGTGTGCGTGCGTGTGTGTGTGTGCGTGTGTGTGCGTGCGTGTGCGTGTGTGTGTGTGTGTGTGTGTGTGTGTGTGTGTTATGTGTGCCAACTCATATCGTTCTCAGAAACTACATACGCACCAAATTTGTCGACTCATTGCGCACGATCACACTCGACAAGGACCCACGAGCCGCCGTCGACACCATCGACCTACACAAGGAGTACCACATCTTCGTGAAGGTGACTTCTCCCTCCCTAACTCTTTGCGTGTGCTGGCTTCACTGTGGCGTTTGTTTGTCGACTTACGCCACACGGCTTGGGGGGTGGCGACGCGCAGGTGCATTCGATCTCCAGCCAGAAGGCGCAGGAGTTCATGCATCGAACGGAGACGCGGGTCACGATCAGGGACTGCTCGCACGGCTCGCCCTTCGCCTCTGCCTCATCGTCGTCGGCGTCCACCGTGACCGCGACCGACGCCACCTTCACTCTGTGGGACGACCAAACCAAACTGGCGACGCTGTTCAAGGAGGTGTGCCCTCTGAGTCTGGGCTGAGTTTGAAACTGAGTTGTGAGCGGAGAGGCGAGCGCCGAGTGGTTAACCTGAGCGCGGTCGGGCGTAGGGCGACTACCTGGCCATATCCAACCCCAGATTCCCGTTGACGGGCGTCTGGCAGGACAAGCGCACGCTCGAATACGGCCCGCAGACCATCGTCCACGTGCTCCCGATGGCGCCGTCACAGGTCAGCCACCAACTCTCACACACACGCACCTGCGTCGCGCGCGCAGTTGCGTTAGGCCTCATACGCGCAGCTCACCAACCGAGGACGCGCAGGAGCTCGTGAGCAGTAGCGCCATGAGCCCTTACGGTGCGCTCACGCCCACGCCCACACAGTTTCGAGTGCCCAAGGACGAAAAGGTATCCTGAGCCACCTTTTCCTTTATTTATTTATTTCGCATTTATCTTTTATTTTAGCGTAATAATGAACACTAATCATTCAATTCTACGCGCACGCCAGGGCAATCGCGACCTCAGACACTTTCCCGAGCCCGTGGCGTTGAAGGATCTTCGGCCCAACATGGGTACGGCGGGCCCCGCTTGTGCGTCCGATCCCTTGACCCGGAGCGTTGATCGACGTTCGCCGCCTTGATGAAATCGCCAGTGAACGTTTCGGTGTTTGGTCGTATCCGTCACGCGGTCAAGAACAGCCCACTCGAGCGGCCCGGAATGCCGCCCCTCGCGCGCTACGCAGTGCTCTTGCGCAGCGTCGAACCCAACGAAGAAGGCACTCGGCCCTGCTCACTCCACTGGAATGCCGAGCATGCGTCGCTCTCCCTTCTCTCCCTTCCCTCTCTCCCCCTCTCACGCGCACGAGCACGCGACTGCAGGAGTGGAGGAGCCCGTTGGGTACAGCCAGCCGGTGACCCTGTGGGACAGCTTGGGTGCCGCCCTGTCCTCTTCACACGCCGATGGTCGTGTTGGGTCGGGTCGGTCTGATTGCGCTCGCGGGCGTGGGGAGGGTGTCAGGCGTGGAGAGCAGCAAGTTCAGACCAGGCCAGCTGCTGTTTGTCGAGAACCTGTACACGTCGTCGCACGAGGGCAGCGACAAGATGAAGCTCAGGGGCCATCCCGGTGTGGCCAAGCTACACAACGGTACACGCCTCTTTCACGCCTTCATGGGGACAGCGGTTGGTGACCGGTTGGTGCGCTGTTGTTGTTGTTGTTGTTGTTGTTGTTGTTGTTGTTGTTGTTGTTGTTGTTGTTGTTGTTGTTGTTGTTGTTGATGATGATGATGCTATTGTTTGTGCGCAGTGAGCACGCTCGCGGGCTGGTTGATGTCGCCCGAGCTCTATAGCACAGTCTCGCTCGAGTGAGTTGTCCTCCCGCTCGCCTACATTCGCGCTCGTATCCCGTGTCCTTGCTGCTTGGTTGCTGATTAGCTGGGCACCGGTGCGTGTTCGTGTCGCGCGCAGGCAGGGAGCGAGGATGGAGAGCTTCATCTGCAGGGCGACCATCGCTGGCTGGACCCCTCACCTGCCCAGCCACCTCGTTGTCTACCCCGCCCGTACGCCCCCTCCTCTCCTCCCTCTTTCTCTGCCTCTGCTGAGTCGGTGTGACACGACCGACGCCATTTGTCGCGACATTTGCCTGCGCTGCGCGTAGACTCGACGTGCATGCGCGAGGTGGACCAAGTGGAGGCGGGCAGAGACGCCGAGATCAAGTGCAGGTTCTGTGGCGCATCGAACAAGCTGGGCTCAGCGTACGCGCAAGCACACAACCACGTGAGCGGCATGGCCACGCCCTGATTAGCCACCTGTGCACTTTCGCGCGCGCGTGTGTTGTGTGTGTCTCCCTCTAGGTCCTGTCCAGTAGAGCTCGCCTATGAGATCTATTGGAAGCTCGAGGATGCCACCGGCGAACTCAAAGTGCTGGCCACACCGCAGGTCAACCAGGTGCTGCTGTCCTCGAGGGCTCACCGAAGCTCCAACACGCTCTCACGATACGACACGACACGATACGACACGACACAACAGGCCATCATGCAGATGGCGCCGCAGGAGTTTGCAACGATGTCGAGCAGCCACCAAACGGCCAAGCTCAACTCGCTCGTCGGGCAGGAGTTCATCTTCAACGTTTCTCGGGTCCGCCTCATATCCACGCGTCCGCCGTTCGCGGTGCGTGTATGCGTTGGTAGCTGACTGCGCGGGGGGGGACTGGTTTGGTCAGTACGGGGAGGGCCGTAAGCAGCTCCGACGAATCGACCAGATCGCGCCACCCAATGTCGTCGCCGAATCGCGCAAGCTGCTCCTCACCTGATATCCCTGAAAGTCATGTATGCTTAGCAGAAGGCCTCAGGCTCTTGAGCCAGTCTCTGCTGTGCTGGACCACCTCTAATAGCGCAAGACGAACCGCTGTGCAAGAGAAGAGAAGCATGTGCTTCATTTCACCGACTTTGAGAAGTACTAAAGAAAGACTGGTGCTAGACAAGGGCCCCTCTGGGCAAGTCACAGCCACCCCTAATCCACCTCGATGATGCTCTTGGGGGTACCAAGGAGCGAGACCAATTTGCTCCTCTTCTGTCTGACCGTTGTTCCTGCTGGCATCGGCGAGTTGTAGTAGGTGAGCAGCGTGTCGCACTGCGCACCTGTGAGCTCATCCAAAGCACCCCTGGTCCGAGGATAGCTTGCCGGCACAGGTTGGCCGTTGTGCAACACCTCAGCCAGAGCATCAGCACGGTGGTGGGCACGGCCATTTTCCAGGCGTGCTTCCAGCCTGGCAAAGCTGGAAAGAAAGATTCAGAAAAACCAAACCTGTTAAGTAACAAGCCATACACCTTAACATACTGTTGGTTCATAGTCGCAGTCAGAGTTGCTGTCAGATCCGCTGTTATAGTGGCAGATATAGCTGTTGCGGCAGCTGGAAACCAGGCCGGAGCTGCACCGCCAACTGCCATCATCTGATTCAGGCATCGGAAATGTGCAACTTTGTAACTTAGTCCATACGTACCATGTTGGGCGATGACCTTGTGTTCATAGCTGACTGCCTCTACAAAAGCTGCCTGCGTTACTTGCCCATCCACCGTTCTTGCCCTCTTGACGCGGCGTGTGTAGTCGACGGCATCTGCAACGTCTTGTGCAGTGGGCGGAGCAGCAGGGGCAGCAGGCAAAGGGATGTACGGCCTTGCAGCAACTGGAAGAGCAATACGAACTGGAGCAGGAGGAGCTGCCATCGTGTTGTGTGCAAATTGAAAACAACTGTCCGCCCTGGTTGTGCTTTGGCGCCTTTCTGGCCCGCGTCGTGGCCGCTTTAAACCGGATCCGGTTGTCCTGTTTTATGGCGGTTCCATTAAAAAATAATTTTTAAATGGGTCCGCTGTTTGTTTGCTTGCGTGTAAATGTACATCAAAACTTGGTTGTGTGAGTGCGAGCGCGTGCGTGTGGCTTCTCTCATGACAAAGCAGGGAGGGGCATGTCCCTCCACGGGCTACTGCTCTGCTGATGTTCTACTGGCGGCGCTGGCGTTGAAGCGCTGGAGGAGCTCGGCGGAGACCTTGGCCTGCAGGGCCGGCGACTGGAGCATGGCGCCGCCGATGGGCAGCGACGTCGGCGTCAGCAGCGTCGGCGGTGGCGCTGCCGGGGTAGGCGTCGGAATGTTGGGCGCCGCCAGTGGGGATACGGGACCGAAGATCTGCGGCAGGGAAGCCGGCGACTGGCCGTGTGCCAGGGCGGCGGGCAGCGCGGGCAGGGCAGGCGGCGCTACCGATTTGTCGTTTTGCGCGGGACACAACTCGTGAGCGTTGGCGATCATGAACTGCGTCACCGTCGCCGCATTGCTGCCATGTAGAAAAAACGAACTCGAGTGAGCGAGCGTAGACGAGGCTGTGATACGCGCGAGCTGTGTTACCTGCTGTTGGCCAGCACTTCAAAGGCGGGCTTGTCGGAGCGGAAGAGGTTGGGCGAGAAGACGATGGCCAGGTTCATGGGCCGCATCTTGTTGCAGTCGCCGTGTTGGGAAACGTCGTAGAGGAAGTGCAAGAGGTACCCCAACAGACTGTCGACAAATACCACCACCACACCACGTCATCAGCTCACATACACAGAGACGAGACGAGATGAAACGAGAGCGGGCGGGCGGGCGGGAGGGGGCGCGCACATCTTATTCTCGGCGGGTAGCTGGGCGATGAGGTTCTTGATGTGGGACATGACGCAGCCGGCGGCGCCCATGAAGTCGCTGTAGAGATCGAACGTCATCAGCGGCGGGTTGAGCTCGCGAAAGAACATCTTCATCAACCCGCTCACCGCGTGCACGTCGATATCTGGCGCGGCCCCGCCCACGCGCAGAGTCAGCACACACGCGCGACACGAATGTGTCGACAGGAAGGCGTACTGTCGGCAAAGGTGATGCTGTCTGGGCTGGTCGAGCTCTCGAACTCCTGCTTGAGCGCGACGATGTCGATCTGCTCGCCCGACACACGGAAAATGCCCTCGGCCTCCATGCCTGAACACGCATGGAGAGAAGCGAGATGTCAACACACAACACAACACAACACAACACAACACAACACAACACAACACAACACAACACAACACAACACACGGTCTGCTTTGGGGGCGGTACCGTGGGCGCGAATGTGTTCGGCGCACTTTCGTACGAGGATGGGGATGCCGTGGACGGCGACGCCCCGCTCCTTCTCCAGGAGCTGCTGGAGCGAGAGCCCAAAGTAGTTGTGTGCGCCCGACGCCCCGCCTCCGCCCGATGCCGCCGCGCTGTACTTTGACGCTCCGCCTGCTCGTGGTGGTCGTCGTCGTCCACGCCCACAAATCAGTGACGTGTGTCGACACAAATTGGATTGGTGAAGACAATGGATTCGCGAACCCTTTTCGATGAGGAGCTTGACCCAGGAGTCGATCTCGGCTTCGTCCTCGTGGAGGAGCAGGTACTCGCCCTTAACGCTGCTCGAGATGACGAGGGCCGACTTGCCCTTCATCTTCCCATCCAGCTTCTTCACCGTACACTTCTCGAGCTCCATTGATCCTGTGGACTCCTTCAGCCCTGTCTCCGTCTGTGCAATCATCCATGCATGCGAGTGCGTTGTTGGTTGTTGGTTGTCGTTGTCGTTGATGATGATGATGATGATGATCGTGTCGTGGTCATGACCAGAGCAGGCAATGAAGGGGAGGTATGTACCTCTTGCACGGCCTTGTACCAGTAGAGGTGTCCGTTGCGAAGCACGAACCAGCGCTTGCGCCCCTTCTTTTCCATCCACCCATGCTTGTCGTTCTGCGCGCACGCATGCATTAGGGCCATGTGTGTCGTGTGTCGTGTGTCGTGTGTCGTGTGTCGTGTGTCGTGTGTCGTGTGTCGTGTGTCGTGTGTCGTGTGTCGTGTGATACCTCGGGAAGGCTGTCTGGCCGTGTGGCGTCTGACGTTCCCTCGTCGACCACAGAGGTCGCCCTGTGATGTCACATCCAGCGATCAATGCTAACGTCAAATGGGCGGCGTGCGTGATGAGAGACATCGCATGCAATACCTGTCCTTTCCAGGGTTGGCGCCGGCGAGGACCAGAGCCACCACCCAGTCCTCCATCTCTGTCAGCGATGAGGCCTGCAGCAGGTACTCGTTCTCCCGAGTCGTGGCCGAATAGAGCGCAAACACAAAGTAGCCTGTCGGTGTGGGATAATGTCAGCGGTAGCCAACCCACCCTTATTTAGAAATGATTTGTTTCGTTTCAAAATTTGAATCAAAATTTCGTTTGAGATTCGAGTAGTGCGTGGGGCAGTGGGTACCGTTTCCGATTTCGCCGATCTGGGCCACGGAGACGTCCTTGGCGTGGATGGAGCCGTTGGGCTTCTCCCCCTTCTCGTGCTGACGTGGCTGGTCGTACCCGCTCAGCACGAACCACCTCCGCTTGCCCTTCTTGTCCAGCCATCCGCTCTTCTCCCCCACCTCGAAGCCGCCCGACTGCTGGGGAGGCGGCTCGTGCGCACCGACAATGACGCCCGACGGCGGTCGACGCGCGATGGGTGAGTCGCTCGACGAGGACATCACCGAGCGACGTGAAGACGACGCGGTATGGCTCGGCCTGTCCCCGCTTGCTCCCGCGCTCACCATCGCCATGGCCCAGTCGTTGCATTCGGTCTCGGAGGCGGCGATGAGGGTGTACTCTCGCTTGGACCTGTCCTTGGCGCTCTCCGAGACGACGTGGAGCGAGTACTTGCCGTTGGCCGGCGGCCGGATGGAAACGTTGCACGTGTCGAGCAGCAGATAGCCGTTGGCCTCGGCGTCGTCGTCCTTCTGCATCTTGTTGAACCACAGCAGCTTGCCGTTCTTGATCACGAAGTACCGCTTCTGGCCCTTCTTCTCTAGCCAACCGTTCTTCACCGTCTGCGAGCGTTTCACAGTTTGTTTTATAGCAATTTTATGATTATTTATATTAATAATAATATTAATAATAATAATAATAATAATAATAATAATAATTTTCTACACGTACCGTTTGTTCCTTTTCGAGGCGCTCGATAGCCTGGCCGATAGCTTGCATCCAGTCGTCGCATTCGGCTTGAGTGGCTCCGAAGAGTATGTAGGCCTTCCCCACCTGCCCCCCAAATCGCCCTCTGAGGGTCAACGATGGTGACACGCCGCAAAACTGCCACAACAAGGCGGCAACAGGGAACAGCACGTGGCCCTTTCGAGCGGAGGACACTCAGTATCACTCACCTTGGGCTGCAAAACGAACGAGTAGCCCTTGGGCCCTCGCTTGACTGTCACGTCCTTGAGCGGCAAACTGCCCTTTGCTTTCTGTGTTTTGTTGTGCGTGCGTGCGTGCGTGCGTGCGTGTGTGTGTGTGTGTGTGTGTGTTGTGTGTGTGTGTGTGTGTGTGTGTGTGTGAGAGAGAGAGAGAGAGGTAGAGGTAGGTGAGCCTCGATGGCGAGAGTGTGGCATGCGTAGTGTAGTGTGTGGTATTCACAGCGCGGGAAAGGGGGGGGGAGTAGCGATACCTTTTCTGCGCCTGTTTTGGAGAGGAACCACATCAAGCTGTCGGCCTTCAGCACAAACAGGCGTTCTTGACCCTTCTTGACCAGAACGCCTCGCTTCCCCTCCTGCTGTGGCGCGATAATCGCCAGAAGAGCGTCAGCTCACAAAGCGCTGATGACACAATCGAGGGCGGAGAGAAAGGGGGAAGGGAGGGAGGGAGGGAGAGCTACAAGATATCGATGAATCTCATCACAACACGCAAGGGCGTGGAAATAAAAATAATAAATATAACTATCACAAACAACCACCCAGGCGTGTAACACTCAACGCCTTGTACCGTAGTGGTGATGACAGTTGGGCGCAGCAGCTTCTTCATGGTGGTTTTGTTATAGCATATAAACAACCAAGAGGCCTCTTCGGTTTTAAATACCAAGAGACTCAACACGTCGCTTTGTTGGGTCTGAAGAAACAGAGTGTTTCTTAACGGCACGGTCTGTTTCTTCAGACCCAACAGAGCGCCGTGTTGTGTTCTTAAGGAAAAATTCCCAAAATAAGAAAGTAGAAAAATTGAAATAAAAAGACCAAGAAGAAACACAACGCGCTGGCGCGAAGGGCAGTCGTACGGCTTGCTGTTCGCCCATGAGTCCGCCGGCTTCGCTTTCGGTGGCCTGCTGGATGGAGGTTCGGATGTGCTCGACCCACTGGTTCATGCTCTCGTCAGTCGCCGCGGTTAGTTCGTAGTAGTTCATCTCACGCAGATTGCTCACGATGAAGGTGTGCTGTTTCTTCTCACTCACTGACACCGCGTAGCCCTTCAGCTCCAGACAGCCCTTCACCGAGCTGTGCTGGAATGTCACCGCCTGAAGGTATGACATCGTGATTTAGCTTCACCCAAATTACAATTACAGTTGATAAATATTTAACTAGGTTCAAAAATAAATTGATAATGAAGAATGAAACGAGAGGGACCTTTTGTTCCTTAGCGAACCAATAGAGCGAATTCGCCTGGAGGATGAACCATCGTTTTTTGCCCTTCTTTTTGAGCCAGCCCTGATGCACCTGCGTCGATGGAACGGCAGCAGAAGTAGTTCGCCTCATCTAATCGCTGTGGGATGCGCCGCCACTGAATCGCATGTGTGGCGGGAGTTGTTCGCGAGGAGCAATTTTAATTTATTGAGATAGTGCCGCAGCCGAACCTGATTGGCTGTTCGAAACGTTTGCCAAGTTCGTTTGGGAAAGCCACCTGGGTTCAGATTCCTGGTTGTGCTGGTTGTCTCACACCAGCAGGAATTACAAGCTTCAGGATCAAATTCGCACCTTTCACAAAAAGAGCAACTCCACGCCCATTAGCACTTTAGACTTGAGCATGGCTAGACATATCTCCTTGACTATGTATATGTTTTGTGATGTAAATTTAGTTCAAAAGGCCAATCTCCCCCCTACCTCCCTACACTGCCTCTCCTCAACAAGTTTACTCCATCAGTGTTGGCCCTGGCCTTTCACATCATCCAACACTTTGCTCAACATGTCATCAGCTTGAATTTTTAATTATATATTTCTTAAAATCAAACGAAGTTAAATTTTCATATCAAGAAGAAAACAGAATTTAAAGAAAATACGATAAAAGAGAGAAGAAAGTTACTCTTGGAAAGCGTGAAGGAAAAGGCAGCATACGCTGGCCACAAGATCGTCTGCCGCTGCACCATGGCCAGCCTCGCCTCGCCAGCATCCGATGCGCTGCACAGGTAGATCTTAGCAAAATCACTTTCCATTAATTCTATTTTATTACAAATTCATCTCACGACATGTGATCGAACAGTCTATCGGTTGTGAGCGAGCTGCAGTTCTTCTGGCGCTGCTTCACTTCAGCCACAGTCCCCAACGTGCGTTCGTCATCACTCTTGACCCTCCTCATTTCAGAAAAATTCATTTGGGAATTAATCCGCCCTTAACCTGCAGGAGAAGCGGCAGCACCTGGTCCAATTCTTGCACAAGTTTGTGCACGAATTTGCTGAGACTGAGAGTGACCTGGTTGAGCTTCGGTACGTGTGGCTCTTCTCACCCTCAGGAGGGCCAGTGCCGATGCTGACGGACCTTCTCCTGTCCTCCTGTCAAGCTTTGGAGGGACGCGCCTTGTGGCTCGTGACCTTGTCTGGCACTTCATCTCGCACATCGCCGAGCTCTGCCAGGCCAGCAACGACGTGCCCCTCGGCGAGACCTCCAAGGCACACAACACGCACACACACTCTACACCGCTCACCGACTGGCGTGCTTATAGCGTTTTCCCTCCCCCACACATCAGCACACCCCGGCGGCCCTCATCTTCGAGTACCTGAGCGGCCTCTCGCGCGAGGGCGAAGGCTTCTACCTGCTGTGGACTCTCGAGATACTCACCAAGAATGTACCGAACCTCCGCCACTCCCACCTCCCTCGCGCCAGCAGAGCAGCCTACGAGGTGGCTGATTGCTCTCTCCTCTCCTCGCCTTGGCGTGGATAGGTGGCCAACGCTCGGATCGCCAACGGGCTGGCGACCACGCTGGTCGCCATCCTCGTGCGGCTGCTCGAGCTGCCGGCCGACTTCCTGCTGCGCCGGGAGGGCCAGGCCCACTACCCGCACGCGCCGGCCTTCTACGCCTTTTTCTTCCCCATGGTGAGCCAGCTGTTCGCCGTGGACGACATCCCGACGTGCCTGGGATTCCTGGACAACCTCTCCTCGCCGTCGCCTTCGTCGTCGTCGTCATCGTCTCCGCCGACTTCGTCGACTTCGTCGTCGTCGCTGGCCGGGGTCTTGGCATCGTCTTCGCTGCTGGGGGGCGGCGGTGGCACGTACGGAATGGGCGGCATTCCGGCCAACGCCATGCTGGCCAGCCTGTGCTACCACATGCTCAACCTGCTGTCGAACCTCTTCAAGCACCCCGGCACGCTCAAGGAGCTCGTGCAGTACAAGAAGCTCTCCACCTTCGTGGGCCTGTTCAAGCCGCTCTCGGGCGTCGAGCGACGGTCCACACAAAAGGCCACCGACCGTATGTGTTTGGCCTTTATTTTATTTATTTCTTCGTTTTTTCAATTGTTCTTATTATTATTGCCATTTTTTTGGATTGATTGATGTATTCTTGTTTCGCACTTATTTATATTTATATTTATATCAATCGATTGATATAAATACTTGCTGACGCGCTTCTGTTTAGTATACGGCAACGGACGAGCGGGGGCGCACAAGGCCACCAACGCCAAAGCGGGTACCGACTCCACTCATCGCTCGCCAGAGCGGCACGGGTCTGATGCTGCCGCGCGCGGCCTCTCTCCGCAGAGAGCGCGGGCCACTACGCCTTGGACGCCTTTGGCATATTCGCCGTCCAGCGGCAGCTCATCCGCACGATGGCCAGCCTCTTCATCACCTCCTCCCGGAAGAAGAAGAGGTACCGGCTCCCATGGCCCATTCACCCATGCCTGAGCAGGACCGACGATGGCGGAGCCACCTCTGACCACATCTTTTGCTGTCGTGTGCATGCATTGTGTGTGTGTGTGTGTGTGTGTGTGTGTGTGTGTGTGTGTGTGTGTGTGTGTGTGTGTGTGTG